>CAIGRB010002498.1:33932-61465 GCA_903798255.1 Fraxinus quadrangulata | reverse complement strand
GGGGGGGGGGGGGGGGGGGGGGGGGGGGGGGGGGGGGGGGGGGGGGGGGGGGGGGGGGGGGTAATTACCCATGGCACACGGCTAGAAGACCAAAAGGTCTATTTATCACTTTCTCTTTCAATTTGAAATACTCATCAATTTGGCAGCACTGGATTCTTGAGTCCGTATTTTGCTCTGCATTGGCGGAAACCCATCTTTATTTCTCCACTTATTATAAACTTCATGTTTTTGAAGTAAATGCTTATAGTAATGTTTATACATACATTTTTTAATCTGGTTCTAGGTCCATTATTCTATTGAATTCAACTTCAAGCATGGGAAGGACAAAGTAAAGATGGAATTAGATTCATCTGCTTTCAAGTTTTAGTGGTCTCTTTGTTGATCTAAATTCAAGATCGTTTTTGTCAGTTGATCTGCACTACTCATTTCTTATTTTATTTGGTTAATTTTGATTTTGCACGCCTCTGATATATGCAAATGGTATATATATCTGATCTTATAACTAAATCCATGTTTACCAGTGAATCATTCACAGAAGATGACTGGAAATTGGTCCAATTGGTGCTTACTTTTTTTCGAAATACACTAGCGATTCAAGATATATCTACTCAGCAGAAAGTTGGGGGATCTGCAACTCAATTCTTATCCCTTCGAGATAGGTTTCTAAAACTGTTGTTCCAGGAGAATGTGATGGACTTGATCTTAGTTTTATCGCAGCATGCTGGAGGTCCTCATGGCTATCTCCGTCAAGATAACCTGCTTTTATTGGAGACTTTCTTTTACATATTTAAGGGCCAAGAGCCAGAGTTAATTGCTAAGACATATTTAAAGGGCTCAAAGGTTTGTCTACTGTTGTTACTTCGAGCTATGTCCCGCCACCTCCTAACGACACATGGACAGTAATTATTCTTAGTAAAGTTGGTGTTGCTTTTGAAAATAATAATAATTATATAAAAGTTGGTAGCATAGAACCTTGTTGCAGAAAAGTATAAACTTTATTGTTAGATCTGGTGTACTTAAGCTGTCTTTTGGTTTCTTTCTTTCATTGATCATACTTTTCTTTTTAATCTTTCTATTGTTTGGGTTTATTTGCATGTCTCAGAATCATCTTCCTGTATGACATAGCCATGTTTCCCTAGTTAGTAGTTACTGCAATAAGCAATCTATAGTTTAAAAGTTTAATCAGTTTCCACAGCCAATTTAAGTGCCAATAAAGTTGTGTACAAGTTAGCAGTATATTTTGGATCTCATCTCAGTGAGGACAAAGCTTAAGGGTATCTTGTGGGGGGAGTGTTTTAACTTTATTATTTAGGTGCTGAATATAAGAGGGTTAATTAGAGTTACAGTGGCATTGGCTAGCAAAGGTCCCTATTGCCTCCATAATAAAGTTGCCACTGATATCAAGATGCCAAAACACTCATGTTACACCCACAATGCTAAAAAAATTACTTCTGTGTTGCCTTCCCTCCTGCATCTTTGAGAATGATGATGTGTTTTATCTAATAAATTATTACATCAGATTCTTCTTACATTACCTTGACTTCGAGAACTGCTTAAGCAATGGTGTCAGAGAAACATGTCTATGATTTCAAGAAAGACTAGTTTTACTCATCCAGAGACCATCTCCACTTCCTTATATTGCTGTAAGCTTAATGGAGGAATGTTTTTGGTTCCAACTAGTGATTTCGTCTCATGGATAAGTTTCCAGATATGATTGCTTTTTGGCTGGTTTGTTTGTTAATTTATGAAATACTGCTGTCAAATAGCATGATCCTTTTATAATCTCTCTCTCCCCCACTCCACACGCTCCAAATAGAATTTTGCGTGCTGTTTTCGTAATAGCAATGTTATTTAGCTGTACATATAATGAAAAAATTTTCATTAGGTGGATGGAGGTGCTGAAACTTCTGTTGATGGCCTCCGTTATATTATGGAAGAGGAACGAGAAAAACGAAAGCTCACCAGATTATGCAATCTAAATTGTTACTCACAGTTTAGTGGAACATTTACCCGACTCACCTTGGTACGAGCTTATTACTGTCTCAGTTGCACCTGCAATTTGTATCTGGCTTTAGTAACTTCTTTGTTCTCACACATATAAACAGGATGGTTCTAAAGCATTATTCAAAGGAAATCCCTGCTCTTCTGCTAATGCTTTGCTCAAAGCTAACAAAAATCCCAGAGGTCCATCAAAAAGAACAATGTGGGACCATGGCGAACTACCGGCAACAAACAATGAAATTCTAAAATTGCTCTATGACTTTATTATTCAGTTTTTAACAGGGGGATACAATGGTAATAGTTATCTATATTTTCTTATCTTGATGAAGCTTAATATATAGTTTCTCTCTTCCTTTTTGTATAATGCTGCTGGTGTATGATCTAATTGAACATTCAATTTTCATCAGTTTTGATGCAGTCAGTGCGCGAGGATATTGATAAAGATCATCAAGAAATTGAAAATGGCGATGTCATCATTTTCTTTCAAGTTGCTCGATTTGTCACCTCTTTTCAATATCACAAGTTCTTAATTTTGATGGTAATAAACTATTTTATGGAACTCAAATCCCTTTTTCTTTTCAGTGTATAGCATACATTCATTTTGTACTAGTCAACTACCATGCCTGGTGGCATAAGATGGCTGTAATAAGTGAGAAGTATACTACCAAGGGGTACATATTCTCTTTTACAAATTCAATTATTTGTTTAAACTTGTGATGCCTTTGCACTATTTATCAGCTAGACATGATCCTGCTATTTTTCTTCCAATAATACTTATATTCCTGCCTGTGTGTGTTGAGTCGTAGGAAAGAAAAAATAGCCTTTCGAAAAGAAAGAATAAGCACTGATATGTCTAGAATTGATGATTTGCACATTCAGTTCTATACTTGCACATCACAATTTTGATCAAATAAAGAGTACCAACAAATCAGGATAACCCCAATAGATTTTAGAAATGCTGCAAATCTCACTAATTTTATTTTTATTTTTGAGCTGTTTATTTGTTCTCAAAATGCTTTTGTTGGCGGGACGTATCTAGATTTTTTTTTTGATGGGAGCTCTTTTATGAAGCTTATTCAAAGGAGTGTGTTATCGAGCCATCAACATAAGGAAAATCATTAATGAGTAAGAGAATTGACTATTAAGCACAAAGGAGTTTGAGTTGTTCTTTTCATCTGGGTTTGTCGGGCAGTCGACAGATTTCTATGTTTTAGGGATACACATTTTTTTACTGGAAGTTTTCCTGGTAATTTAGATTTTATATATACTTGTGCCTCCTTGGGGTTTATCAACAAAAACTTGAGGATGCTAGGAGAGCCTTTGGAGATGCAACAAATATTATCAATAGGCCTTGTTATTGGGAATTGGCACCTCCATCGTTTAGCAGATATGTAAATAGAAGTTTTTGTTGATGTGATTATTTAGAAGGCCCGGACTGGTGTAAGGTACAAGAAATTCTTATAAGCACACCAGGACTCGTTCAAAGGAGAAGTTCTTGTAATCACAGCTGATACTGAGATTGCCCAGAGAGATTTCACAGATGCAGTGAATTGCATCAGGAAAACCCTACAGCGTTTATTGTGCAGTAAATGAGAAATACTTTGAACACTCAAGCTTAATTTATGATGTTCTATTTTCTTCTTGGTCACAAGGACCATAAACGATAATGATGAGATTAGGCTGCTGGCTATCTAGCTCTGTTTATTGTCTGACACGATATGCTTGGGGATCTTGAATTTGAAATAAGGTTGTGAGTCTTCTTCTAATAGCTTAAGTTCTCTCTCTCTCTCTCTCGCTCGCTCGCTCGCTAGGCCGGGGTGAGGTGCTCAGGAAAGAAGAAATTATTATTATGGCGTTTTTAAAGTAGTTTGAGTGAGCATGCCTCTTCTTATCAGTTGTATCCCTAATTTTCAATTCCACTATCTACTGTCAAGTTTGATATCTTTTGCACCTCACTTTGACAGCCTAGCATTGATTTTGACAATGAAGCATCAGTAACTCCTCGTGATGGGAGCACTTTGTTCAAAGGCAATATATGTGGACCAATTGCTGAAACGCTTAACGAGTCAATGTTCCAACTAGTCATTTCGAAATGGCGTTACGCATTTGATGGTTTGAAGGTGACTAACGACTATAAATTTCTTTCTGCAGCGGGATCACTTATGAAAACTCTGGTAAGATATTTTCCGCTTTTTTCTTACTTATTTGTTCAAGAGTTCATTGAAAAAAAAAAAAATGCACGTGCTAATGTCCTGAACAAAGGCGTTAACATGCTCATCGGTTTCAGATAATACCTGCATAGATGTGAAGTTGTGTTTTTTTTTTCTTTTTTCTTTCTTTATCGATGTTAGCTGAGTGTTTTTTTTTTCTTTTTTCTTTCTTTATCGATGTTAGCTGAATGTGGGTTTGCAGCATTCAAATTATTAACATTTTCTAACATGTCACATTTCAGAGACAGACATTCAGACAGACATAAAGTGTGGTTGATTTTATCATATTCTAGGATATGTATTGGAACAAACACATTGGCACATTTGCATTGCTACGCTCCATTACATCCAATTGCCTTAGGTTTACTGGTACCACCTTCAACTCCGAGGTCATTTTAATACCATTATTATAACATAAGCTTAACTGTTTCTGTATTGCCTCTTCCATCTATTTCATCCTTCTTGCCATGGGTTTATGCCTTTAGCCCTCTTCCATATATCTTCCCTGTTTCCTTTCTCTGTATGCATTTCTGCTGCTATCTTTCTCATTACATAAAGATCTTCCATTTTAGTTGATATCTCCCTGCTCTTGGGGTGGTTCCCAAAGACGCTAGCATTACTTGCTTTGATTGGCTAGTAACTGCAGATACAACAACAATATAATTGTGTTGGATCCTTCTTCGCTTGCTAGTTCTACTAGAATATCTAAAGCAACTAGATCCTTAGCAATTATCCCAAGCGAAGTCAATTTTAGTCTCCCCCTCCCTCTTCTATCTTGCACAACTGGAATTGCACCACTCTTATGAATGGAGGTCACTTTAGGTCGACATAAAACACAACCCAAACACTTTAGTTTTCCTCCCCTTCCGTTTTCCTTCTTTTGGGGTTTGTGTTGGAAATATATGTTATGGATGAATATTTTCTCTTCTATTTCTGCGGTTAACTTATTTTACTGTTCTCTCTGTTCATTGAGCTAGATTATTGCCCTGTAAAGCGTAATGATCACTTCTCATGCATATTATTCTGCAACCCTAGTTTCCCAACCTCTAGTTTTTAATTACTGTTATTTGATAGAAAACACATGCTCATTGAATATTGTAATTCCTCAAGAAAATTGCTATCTTGGTTGTCTTGTTCATCGCCTACAGCTAAGGTTGTTTTATATTATTGCACCTCTTTAAAAGAGACAATCATGTTATCTGCAGATACGTATGCTGGATTTAGTGCTCAAGCAGTCCCCAGAAGATGCTCAGGAGCTTCAGACAGCTCGCATCCTTCTATACAAGTTATTCTATGATCAAACCGAAGAAGGGATGACTCAATTTCTTTTGAACCTGATCAAATCATTTGATACTCATAAACAGTCCAAAAGGTTACACTCTTTTATAACCTATGGTTCTTTTCTTTCACCTAACTGCAACCCTGCTTGCTCTCAACTCCTTGGTTTTCATGGATTGACATGGAAATCATAGTTTTCCTAGTGAGAAGTGCAGATTAAAGTATTAGAGCAGCCAGAATTTGCTAGTAAATTTGGATACAGTATGTCAGAAGTAGGATCAATCAGAGCCCTGATATCCTAGTGCACACTCCAGGGCTAATTGGAGTTCTTGGAGTTCATAAAAAAATAGTTTGTAAATTTTGTTAGCCAAATTTGTGCATGTTCTATGTGGCAAATGAGTTGATTTTACCAATTCAGTCAAGTGGACTGTGTCATGCATGCGTCTAAAGACTACCTGAACAATATCAAGTCTAAGCTGAGCTGCCTTGTAGCAGAGAGATTATTTAATGTATCCAGGTGACCATGGAAGCATTTGGCTCTTTCAACAAGCCAAAAGCTGTACTTGTTTGGAGCTGTAGCTCATTTTCTTCAGAGATAAATTTGTATTGCTGATAAATCAAATTGAGATGGCTCAGTATTCTGCATCGACATGGCAATTAGTTTTCTCATCAAGACAATAGACCTTTTATCTTAAACTTCTACACATGCTTTATGGTATATTATTAATATATATCGGCTATTTTTTATTCGTAACTTAGGCATTAAATAAATCTTTACTATTGTGACAACGTTTTTATTTCACTTTACATATTATTTATATTTATTAATTATATTTAATGATGATATAAATTCTCTCTCACACCTCTAATTCTTGATGTTTCTGTTACTCTTTTATTTTTCCATCTCGTTCCTGCACTCAATGTGCGAATCACCTACCTAGCTTTTATCCTTTCATAATCAAATGCTGGTAAGGAATAAATAAAAGAAGTTTGAGCCTCGTAAAATGCAAGAATTCAATGTGAATCTAAGCTTAACTATCCTATGCAACTGAGCCATGGAGATGCAAGCTACAAAAGTAATATCCATCTGTCACACGCATGCATTCGACCTGATGTGTGATTTTAGTTTATAAATTCTCCGTCTCACGTCCATCCATCTTTGTTTACTTGAATTTCTGATTGTTGATTAAATTTTCTGTATTTCCAGTACAGATATCAGATAACTAGGTTTATTATGTATGTGATTTTGATAAAAGAAATAAAGATTTTGCTAGGAACTTCTGATTAGGCTGATTGCTGTAGCATTGATCTGCAATGAGCATTGGCTCAAATATTTTAATGGAATCTGCACATTTTATAAAAGTACGATACACACATAGGCACAGATTGAAGTTAGTTTAGAAAATGTAATCTTACCTGGCTAATCATTTCCTTTGATGTTCAAGATGACTGGCTAATGTTGTGATTCTTTCTTTCCAGTGATCTTGCCAACTTGGTGGAAACTATACATGTAGTTCTACGACTCATGGAGAACCTTCAAGCACGTGGCACATTGAGGGTATGCCTTATTTAACTTTCGTGTTACTCTGAGCAGTTTGTGTACTTCCGTTTGTATATGCAGCGTTGTTTAATTTCTCTTTCTGCTCTTTTAGTATTTTGAGATAGTCACACTCCATATTACAAGCGGTTTATTGGATTCAACTTCTAGTTTCGAAAATACATGTCAATACATTTATTAGTAGTTCAGGTCATTTCACACATTTATTTTTTTGACTTGAACCTATAGGTTTGGGCTTTTAAAATATCTTTTCTACCATTTTTTTCTTATTTTATCTGTTGATTCTACTAATGATTTCGTAAACTTTCTCCAACAAGATTCAGTTTTTGAAGAGGCTTGGCTTCTATATGATGTCAACTCCCATATGACAATGTAAATGCCCAATTGAGCAATGAAGGAATTGGAAAAAGTAAATGGTATTTGAGATGTTATGCTGAAATTAAAGTTTAAAGCTAACACTCCCTCATTTTTAAAAAGAGTGTACCGTTTCATTATATTTCATTCAATCATACACGGTTTAGAGATCTACATTTTACATGAATAATTTGAGTTGAAATTGTATGATCCCAAATTGTAGTATTGGGTGGGATTTTTTCTTTGCGCAGGTATTTGACCACAAATAAAAAGATCATATCAAATAATGTTTCAGTAAAAACAGTAGAATTCACCACAAATGTCAAATCAGGATGTTCAGCTTGGAAAAGCTCAACTCAATTCAACAAAGCCTTAGCCCATACAGCCACACTTATTTTGGAGGTGGCTTCATGGATCCTCGATTTTCACTCCACCTCCTTCCAGGCTATCTTTAAATTAAACCAAAAATCTTTGAGTCATGTAATTTTACATCGACACTTACTCTAGGCGGATTGTGCTGATTTATACTTAAGGAAAATTTACAGAAATTTCCTTTAAAGAATTACTAGAAAAAATTATTATAGTGGTTAAATCGTGTGATATTTCCAGAAATTTGCTGTAGTTGTCATGGAGTAATATGATAAATATTATTTTCATCTATGGTTGGAAAACTAAATATGCACAGAATAAACATCATGAAAGGAGATTGTCTAAGAGTGTTCCTATCTATACATGTTGCAAGCACTCTTAAATAATGGCGTGAGATGAAAAATCATATAATTATTACTCTTAATGTATTTTTTTTAACCTTTTATGATATAATAAAGCCGACTTCCTCACACAAAATTCTCTCTATTGGGTTCTAAATGACCCTATTGAGGAGCTTTTATTTCTTTTCCTATTTTCTATTTGTAGATATTATCACTTGAAATTTAAGAAGTCAATTATCATTATCAACATGCAACATATGTGCTTACAGTAGTAATATATAAAGTAGAACTGATTTTGGTTGTCTCTTTACCTGAATTTTCTTTTCCTAAATTTGTTATAGCACATTGAGAGTGACAGACCTGGTGATTAACGTTGTATCGATCACATGTTTCTAATAAATGCTTTTCTCAATTTGTTTTCTACTGAGAATTTATTGTACCTTACAATTGAGGCTTGGTTGGTTTTTTAGTTCTGCTATCCTGAGAATCTCGAGGTTTGATCATACTATTGTAGTCTTGGACTGCCCATTAGTGCAAGTTAGAGTTCATACGTTTTTTAGAATTTCGGGTGTTGTGGTGTTGATAACCAAATTCGAATAAATTAATTTGTCAGATCACTTACAACTTAAGCTTTTAAACGAGGTGCCTTGGCTTAACTTGCATTTCACGACTGATTCTCTTAGCAACCTTGTTTTCTATGGGTTTTGTAAGCAGGATTATCTTTCACTATTCCCCGTCTCTGTGAAATACCACAATATAAGAGCTTGTTTGAGCCCCATTTTTTTTTTTGCCAAAATGCATATTGGAATAATATTTTGATGGTGAATGTGTGGTTAAAAAATAAGGAAAATTTTTGGGTTTGCGTGTAATATTATTTTATTGAAGAATGCGTGGTTGAAAATAAGAGAGAAATGTATTTTGAAAATAATGGGGACCAAACAAGGGCGAAGTGAGCAGTGAATTTTTACTTCATCACCATATAGATTTATGTTCTGTTCTTGATAAACATTGTTCTCTAGTGGGAAAGCTTTTGTTACCTTGTCAATATGTATAATTGGAATTCTTGCTGTGGCTTAGGTTTCCAAAAAGTCAAGGAAGAGAAGAATGAAGACAGCTGTGAACAGCAAGAATGATAATGCTAGTGAACCAAGTGTAGATAATTCTACTGCTCAGAATGAGGTTGGTGGCTCTACTTGTGAAGAATCTGTGGATGCAAATGTGCCAAGTAGGGAAAAGTTGATAAACCATGATTGTGACAGAGAGGAAGATACCAGAAACCCTGTTCAGGTTGCTGAACCTGTAATATTGGAGTCAAAGTCGTTGAATCTTGGAAGCAATGAATCAGAGATGGAAGGAACAAATAGGAATGATACTAATGACGATCTTTATCTTGGAACTGATGATTCTTCTGGTGATGAGCAGCCAGCATTGATAGATGAAGTTGATTTTAAGGTATCTTCTTTGGTTTCCGCTTTTGCAAACAATACCATCATTCGGAATCTGTGTTGGCTGCTGAAGTTCTATAAAAGCAATTCCATCAGCACAAATCATTATATTATAAGCATGCTTAGGAGGATCTGCGATGATTTGGAACTTTCTCCAATGCTATACCAGGTGGATGAAACCAATATTATTGTAACTATTTTAGCTCTAGTAATTTGTAAAACAAGACTAAGATAAAGTAGAAACTCATTTAACTTATTCTGAACAACTTTACAGTTATCATTCCTGACAATATTCTACGATATCCTGGACGAGCAGAAGTCAAAGCCAGTCAAAGAATATGAGAATGTTGTTACCTTCTTGACAACTTTGATTAGGAGAATGCTAAGGAAAATGAAAAGTTATCCCTTTCTTTTCGTAGAAGTTCTGTTCTGGAAGACACGAAAAGAATGCCAGTACATCAACTGTGGAACTATGCTAAATGAGCTTAGCGGTTTGAGGAATGAAAATGGAAAGGGCAGAAATGTTGCGTCAAATGGAGAAAGTGGTTTCTTTGAAGGACAAAGATGGGTTCGCAGAAGCATAGCTGATGCTCTAGGTGACGATGATTTTGTGATACCTAGCCATGATGGCAAAGTGTAAGATACTTTTATAAACTTTAAATGGTTGGATTTTTTATATATGTAACTTTAAATGGTTGGATATTTGTCCAAGTCATATATGCTAGTATAGTCCCCTAAGCTTGAAAACATTTTTACTATCTGAAGTTTTGAATGGAAGCCCACAACGAGTTTTAGCATCTTAGCTATGTTTTATTTTTTATTTTGGTATGCCTTTCTTGGAATAAGCATTGACTTGAACACTATTGAAAGTTGACAAAAAATATTTCCCTTTTGTCTGAGATTATCATCACAATGAATGATGACAGGGATGAGGATCCTTATGAAGCCAAATTACAGAAGACCACGAGTTTGGGAGAAGGAAAGGAATGCACCAAACCAATTGTAGATAAAGAGATTGATGGGAGGCAAAATCTTGATGGGTATGGTCTCAACCTATGCTTTCTGACTTCTATAAGATTCTAAGTTGAAAAATTCCCCTGTTTCTTCAATTCAGGGTGGAGAACTCTGGTGACGAAGAGCCTGAAAAGATGAACAAAAGACGAAAGCCCCTGGTTCTAAATAATGAACTAGAGGGGAAAATTAAGGATCTCTATGAGAAGTAAGAGTATAACAATGCATTTGTTATATCAACAATGATTCATTTATAAAATTTTAGATTATTAGAAGAAATGATTGTCTACATCATACTGACTTCGGTCTTACTGATTTGAATTAAAGAATTAAGTGAAGTAGTGCTTAACCTTACCTTCAGTTGTGTGTTCTTATATTGTAAGGATCCCACCGTAACACACTTCGAAACATTATTCTACTTGAGAAATGCCATGTTCTATTTACCTTGTTGTTCTGAGCTTTAGACCTACCTTTGCATGTGCTTTCATATTAAAATATGAAACTGTTTTTATTATCTGATCTCTGGCCATTCCAGATATAAGGATAATGAACACTGTTGTCATCTTATTGCTCAAGAGCTGGACCCAAATGGTGCAATTTCACAAATTCAAGTTTCCAAAATACTTAAACAGCTTGGATTTAAAGTCCCACCCAAGAAAAAGATGCAACACTCTGGTGCCTCTGATCAACTTAGGGATAATGATAGTGATCTTCAAAAGGATGCAACTCAACCTAATTTAACTGTTTTAGAAGAAGGTTTATCTTTGAGAAAGCCTCTGTAAGTGACTGTTTCAGGCTTTTTGAATGTTCTCTCATTCTCCAGCCTGTTTCATTTAATATAATCTTCAATATTTAAATGTTGAACATGATTTAGGACGGGCTTCATTATTGTCCTTGCCCTTCCCTCTCAGGCACTCTAGAAAAAGGGTACGTGCATTTAGTGAAGATCAAGAGCAGAAGATTAAAGATTTGTTTGAGCAGTAAGTGCTTGATTGGCATCATAATTTTAGTTATTTTCTTTTTTTATGCTTAAACAACTAGAATACAGCAAACTTTGGATTCATTTTTTGAAGAAAATTCACAGAACATGTTAATGGTAAAGCTAAATATATGTTGCATTTATTCGTGAAGGTTTAAAGATCAAAAGAGGTCCAGCTACATGATTGCTAGTGCACTGGACTCAACAGGCACAATCTCTGCAGCTAAGGTTTCTCGCAAACTCAAGCAGCTTGGTCTCATTGTACCCAAGAGAAAAAGGTCCGATACCAACTTACATTTGAGGGAGGAAGGTCACATTTCTTCAGAAGGTGCAGGCAGTTCTGATGATGAAACATTATTTTCACTGAGAAGGTGAGTTCAAATTATTACATGTCTTTGAATGTAAAGATTTACTTGTTGGGCTGAAAACAGAATTGCATATGTGCATTTCTCAATTTCTGAAGCCTTGAGGGCAGATTTGGGGCATGATCATCTGATCTTTATTCACAAGAATATTAGTTCTCTTGATGTTTTGCCAACTAACCAATTCCATTATGCTATTTTCTTGGGCATCACCCTTTACAGAGCCTCTTAGCTACAATATCTAAAACATTGTGGTCTGGAACTTTATTTTTATTTTTATTAAGCTTAGTTTGTGCTTCTTTCAGTTATTTGTATATCTTTTAATTGGCTTCAATATTGCAATTTCAAAATCCATCATTGCTATGATGATAGTCCATTTTCTAACTGCTTGGCTACTTTCTTTTCAGTTACTTGTCAATCTGTGATTTAATATCTAATACATACATTGCCTTTTTCTCGTTGACATTTCCTTAAAACTTGCCTTACACAGCCAGGTATTCTATGCTTTCGGCACCATTTTGATTTAATCTCTCTTTTTCCTTGTCAATGTTTTTCAACTGGTTGGAGTTTCAAATATCAAATGACTAACGAGTTGAGAAAGTTGAACTAGTTTCATTTTCAAAGAAGGCAAACAAGACATTTTTGAACTATGCTATTACACTCACAGTTCATAATGCTATCTTCAAGGCAACAAGTATTATCGGTCACCATAACTTTTTCCCAGGCACAATTCCTTTTCTATTTGCAAATAACCCTCTAAGGAACTGAGCAACAATAAACAAATATTGTGACTATCTTTTTTATTCTTATCAAAAAAAAAAAAAGGGTTGAATCAGACATAATATTCAACCAGATATGTGATCAGAAGATTTGGAACCTCATCTTGTTTATGTGCTTTTAGGGGAAAACATCAAGGAATTAATTATGACGAGAGGCAAAACCAGAAGATTGCAAGTATATCATCAGAAAATGTCCCTGATGATGAATTACTTAGCTCAATGTTGGCGTATGTCTCTCTTTGTCTCTTCTTAATGATTCTAGAATCTTTCACACCATTCTGGTTGTGTTTGCATCTATAAATTCACAGAAGGGTGTTCAAATTAGGTGTATTTTAATAATCATGGACTAATGTAGGATGCCATATTATTAAACCCACCCATTACACAAATTCAGAGCCATATTTTATAGGCATTTGTCAAGCGAAACTGATTCTTACTTGTATCTACGGCATAATGTGATTGACAGATCTTGAGATATTGTTTAGTAGCAATTGCCTTCTGTCTTATTTCAGCATCTACAAAATTGTAAATCAAACATTTGAACATCGAAATAATCTTTGCTACTAAAGAAAAATTGAAAATTATAGATTGCTAGCCCTCCTGTTCCCTGTTTTCTAATAGAAAAAATACTAGGACAAACTATATTTATGTTCTATTCTTGTTGTTTACCTACAAATCTTCTAAAGCTTGTAGTAGCCCTACGAGATTTATACAGGCTACTCTTGATGTTTTCAATTTACTGATGCTGCTACTTACGATTGTAAACTTCAATTTACTTATATCATGTTCTGTTATAAATTATATGTTTTAAACTTTTAGTGATAAGATTTTACATAGTTGCATAGTATGCAAGAATTACCTCCTGAATTCTACTTAGGAATCCAGAACAGGTTATTTATTAGCTTCATATGCTTGTGTTCTTCTGTTAGTTGGAGTTACTAGAAACATTATTGACTTGTTTTGAAGGGATTTCACTCAATTCAAACTCTGTTTGAGGATGTATTGATGTACTAGAAATTTAAATCAATGCATAGAGGATTATTGTTAAACCCTGTTCATTTTGCTAATGCTCGGTTATTTGCTTTTGTTGTTTATTGTATAATATTTCAATCTTAATGCAGAAAAACAAGAAAAAAGTTACCAAAGAGTTATGATGACTCTTCATGCAGAGATACTGAAGTATCAGAAATGTAAGTTAATAAATTTATAGTAATAATCTTTTAATGACAAAGGTCGAAGATGTATAGGATTTGGGGGGGCATAAACTATGGATGTGGCTTTTAGTGTTTCTTTGCATAATACTCCAATCACTAGTGCTCTGTGGATTTCGGACTTCTAGGATAATGAATATAGGGTTTCAAAATTCTCATCCATTACACTATTTTTTAGATCAACCTATAGCCTAGTGGAAGCTGCTATAGGTGTAGCCAATTGAGTGAACTAGGCAAAAATAGACTCCCATAATATTTTTGCCCCTAAATTTCACCCTTGGAATAATGAATAAGCCATCTGCTTTCAGGCACAAGCTCTTGTATTTTCTCCACGATTATACATATTCTTTTTCAGTCTTCTTAACGTAACCTCGTAAACAATTTCACATTGATCTATCAATTGTGCATGGAATATTGCATTTTTTTTGTTCTTTTTTTGCATCGGATTTTATTTAAGATCTGCTTGGTTGATATGCTTTTACCATCTTACACATGCATTCTAGTTGCACCTCTATGCTCATGGCAAATGTCTAGTGTTGTAGCTGTATTTAGGTTTTATGATAAGAGTATTGAGTTTAAAGCCTACACGCAAGAGGGACTAGTATCATGTGTGGGCATTATTTTGAACGCCAACATTGTTTTCTCCTTTACTTTTTAATGTTCATAAACTACAATATTGCTTGGAAAACAAAAGCGAAGTCATTCATACTTCACTATAGGTTCTTGTACCACAACTCCTTATAACCTTTTCATTTGCTTCATCATCACCATAGGTTCTTGTACTACTACTCTTCATAACCTTTCAATCAATTCCTCTGTCATCACTGTTCTTCCGACTACTAGAATAGCGATGGAGTTATTAGCCATGTTGAGTTCTGATATACCTTATGCTAGAATATGTTGCTGAACAATTTGGTCTCTGGACAGTATTTGAAAATGCGTTCTCTGAATGATGCTAAAACTATTCTTCGCCAGGGATGAATTTGGTCAATCCAATCAGATGGAAACTGAAGAAATTAACACTATGATGGCAAATCATTCCAGCGATGCAGAACCCCACCTGATTGGTACAAACAGTTTAAAACAATCAGATGCCATGTCTTCTGAGAAAGATGACCTTTCGCAGGATCCAGACCTTGATGAGTTGGCAGATTCTGATGCAGCTCCCGATACTACCAGGGAAAATGTTTCATTAAGAAGGCGGCTAAGGATGGTAATTGATTTTGAGGATGACGAGTAGATTGTGGGCACTCTAGACCTTGTTAGCTTAATGTCTTGTATAAATACTGTGTTTCTGTACAATAAACGAACACATATGGACGAGGACTGAATTGTGGAACACCTTTCTATGAATGGAAGTCTGTTATCGTTTCATATTTAAAGGTAAAACTTGATGTCATGAATTGCAAATGTATAGTGATATAGTGAGCTACATGATATCTTATGTTGGCTACCAATCTAATGCAGCTCTCCTCCTTTACCTACACTTGAGAGATGCTATGAAATTTATAAGAGTTGTCAAATGTCTTTTGCGCATTGAATTTTTTATAAATGGGTGATGGTAACACCTCGAATCCGAGATTCTGATAGCACTGTGATGTTTTTAGATGATATATTTCAACAATCACATTATAGGTCAAACAGCCGTTGACATAATAAAATTTACGACCACATAGTGCTCTGAAGTGGATCAAGAAAGAGGCTCGGGGGACTACTTGGCAAAGCAAGGCAAAGGGGATCGCTCTAGCTTGCACAATTTATTACATTTGGATGGCACGCAACAGGAGGATTTTTGAGGACTTTCGCCCAAATATTGATTGCATAGTTAGGCGAATTAAAACACATGTATACAAAGTTATGTCTTCTTTGTATCCATATGTTTTGATTCAATTCGAGTATTTGGCGATGGGTAGCTAGATCTTTTCGTTTGTACATCTTTTTTTGATTACCCGGGTATGCTCGGAGTATTTGTTTTGGTATTTGTTTTGACAAATAGCGTTTGATCGCCCGGGTATGCCCGGTGTACTAATTTTTCCTCACATGTTCTCTGATTGCTCGGGAATGCCCGGTGTATTTGTACATTTTTCATCAATATATTCACATTTACCGATCAAAAAAAATTTACGAACACCTGCATGAGACTGCCGTGTACATGATGTGATTTTCTTCCTCGATTAAACACTGAGCAATAGGCAACAAATCAGATAGCTAGGATATATGTAATGTGGGGTCAAAATCAAATCAACTTTCCTTCTCTCAGGAATTAGAACATGAACAAAATACAAATTTTCTGATCCTAACACAAACATTTTCTAATTCCCGTTTGACTAAATTATCTTCGTGACATTGTGGAATAACTACATGTTGCGGGAGATGATGGATGAGTAGTGACTGGAGGAGCTGATCTGATTGAAATCTCTCTTCATGGCTTTGTACACGGGATCTAGGCCTTCTTCGATTAACTCGAGAACTGTGAGGCATCAATGTCATATTAATGTTGACCAATCATTCCCACATCTTCACAACTTCCCCCATCATTGGCCTCATCGAAATCTCGTCTTTAATATACCAAAATGCAACTTTTGAAGCTCTTATGAGTTCTTCGTTGACTGCTCCTTTGAGCCGTCTATCCGCAACTTTTGTTGGTGCCCCATTTGCCAACTTCTGGAGATACAAACATTCATGTGATCACTTGCAGAATAACATAACAGTCAATTTTCTACGCAAGCCAGAGATTAATTATACTATAAATTTGTCTCCTCGACCATGAAAAGTTTGGATTAATCTAGGGTGTTGTTTTTCGACAATAGATAGATAGAGATCTGAGATCACCGTGGTAATCCTTTTTACATTTTTCATAATGGAAACCTAGAGTAGCAAGTAGATGTAACTCTCAATTTGAGTGTTCTGATTTCGTTTGGCTTAATATTGTTCTCATAATTGGGATCAAGGCTTAATCTCAAACAAAGATGCTTAACTTCAATTTCTAAACTATGTTTATTGTGTACTTCAAATTTAGGGGGAACTAGTTGAGTATACCTTGAATGCCCATCCAGGATAAAAGAAGCCCTTCTCGTCAAATGTCATATCTAGATTTCTCCGGCCACCAATTATCTCAAGAAGTAGCATCCCATAGGTGTAAACATCAGCTTTCACAGTAATTGGGCGGTTGTTGACCAATTCTGGGGCTAAGTAACCTCGTGTCCCTCTTACCATTGTGACGACATGGGAGTGCTCTCGTGAAAATATGCTACCCCTTGTGCTGCGCCAAGAGCTACAAGGAAATGCATCGACCAATCCAGTAAGTCTTTCTCGAGAATTTTGTGAAGGAAATATTCTAGTGACCCGTTCTCCGTAAACGAGGAGCCTGTTGGTGATCATATGTCAATAAATTTTAAAAATATATCTATGTATTGAACATACAGAGATTATGTCAAGATGAAGTTGATGCTCGTGTTTACGTAACAATTCCCAAGGACTGAAGGACATATTGATGGAAGTGAAAATTTTTTATACTATAGCAGGAGAGAAAGTTACCGCTGTGACCCCTCTGAACAGTATCCACATAGCCGAACCAAGTTCACGTGATGCATTGAGCCAATTGTGTTCACCTCAGTAATGAACTTCTTCTCCCCATGGGGCAAAACCCTGTCAAGTTTCTTTACTGCAATTAACGTTCCATCGCCTAGACTTCCCTTGTATACACTGCCAAATCTACCTGCCAAAGAACACAATAAGATTAGTGTTAGTTTCAAGTTCTGATTCCTTTAGTGAATGTCCCCAGTCTCCTCTTTCTTTTTGATTCCTCGTTATGTTTATTATCTGTTCCTAACAGGTGGGAAAAATTACCAGTCCTATACTGTAAATCCCGGTAGCTGAAACTAATTGGAGCTCCTGATACAATTAAGGAATTCTCGAGGGCTCTTTTCAAGTATCTCTTTTTGTGAACATAGATATATAATAAGCAGCAGAGGAGACCTATCAGAAATGTCATGCTTAAAACAATAGGAACCACCAAAACCTTTTTTCGTTCAATTGCTGATCTCGTATCATCCTCCATAGTCGAAGAGCCATTTGATTCTACCTTCACAAATAAAGTGGAGCCCGCATCCTCATATCCTCCATATTCTAGACTCCTCAAAACCCAACAATATGAATTTTCCTCGTTAAGTCTCCATAGATTGAAGCGACACATTCCCAGTACGATAGGCAGGCATCTCCGCATTTAGAAAGTCTATATCACTATAATTCGTGATTACCGTTGATTCCGTAAGTAATAATTGATTTGTTGAACCACTTCAATCTTGAATTGGGATGTTAAATTTTCATGATGTGGACCATATTTCCCGGTCAGAGATGAATTTCTCGAGCACTCGCCATCATTGACGCGCTTTGAAGTTCCTGGTAAGCATGTGCAAGATGCATTAGTCTTGCTTTGATCAAGATTGCATATCCCGTTTCCACAAATACCAGCAATATCACACTGTTTAGAAACAGCCGCCCCACTCGGGAACCCATTGGCGTGATCCATTAACATCATTGTCCCATCTATACAAACGTAAATTTCCATTAAGTCTCGAGGGTTAACCTTCGAAGAACTGATGGCCAGCCTGATTGATTTGTTGCCGAGGATAATCCTCCGTTATCATTGTCATTCTTGTACATGTACACCGCTCCATCCAATGACAAACCATAAATAATTCCGAAACTTCCTTCTTCATTCACAACTGCAACAATATCCCCAGTAAAGTTTGATATCTCAGGTTCGAACCAGTAGGACAAGTTTGTGTAAGAATCAGGCGACATGTCGTACGACTCAGGCAAATTGTAGGTCAATGAAAGACTTGGTGAACTGCGCTACTGTAACATTTTCAGTGCGTAGTAACCACCATGTGAAGGCGATTTTGAAGATTTGGGCTCGAGAGAAACTGTCAAAGGTTGTCCTGGTAGGAGAGTATCTGATGGATGTGAAAAGCTTTCCCATGCAATGCGTTGATCAACACCATACAGAATGACATTGCCATTTTCAGACACGACGGCTGTTTCGGCGCCAGAGTTCGAGGTATTTGATGTCCAGACAGTGGTGTCTTTATCAACGAGCGAGATTTCCATTGGTTTCGAACTCCAAGATTGCATTTTTGCTGACTGGTGAATTTCTAATTAGATAATTGAGAGGTAAATGAATTGTAGGCCAAAAAAGTATTTACACCTCTAAAAGCTTAGTAAAGACTAGAGGAACCAACATGCTTTCTTCTGAATCTAAATTAGGAATCCATCGATTCTACAAGATTACATAACTAGATGTTGATTTTGACAGAAAAAGTCACATATTACACTAACTATTAGAAAATCATGTTTCGCAAGTTATTAAGTGCTTGTTTGGGAGCAATTTTTGCTTGATTTTAATAAAGAAATCTCATAGTTGCGAGTAGCCATTTTTGACTTCTTCCTCACATTGGTGGGCCCCAAGTTACTTTTTAACGGTCAAAAAATCAGTGACAAACTGACTCTAAATCTTCAAATTCCCAACAAAATAAACTATCTTCAGTGTTTAGTAAAATAGACACAAGTGAATAAAATAAAATAAAATTGGATTACGGTTGACTCAATTATTGGTACATATATAACTTACACAAGTAAATGCATCATTCGTGCATATTATGCATGATTAAGAAAAGATTTATTAATTAAAACAAAGGCTGCACACATATTCATTCATGTCTTTGCCTTGATAAATATACTAATAAAACCAGTAAATAAGCAAGTTTTAAAGCAAGATAATTCTTTCATTGGTCAAGAAACAATAATTTCCTTAAAAGTGCCAAACATGGTGTGCTTGCTTTGTTTAACTGGAAATGATAATAAAAGCCACTCTTTTTTTCCCGAACAAAACTAACCTGAAGGCTCAAAATGCTAGTAATCATAAAGAAAACAATGTAATATAAAACAAGAAAAACTGTTTAATGTTGCTATTATAAGCAAGAAATACATAATCAGAAACATTATACGTACATGTCGGACGACCAGACAAAGGTTCGATCTCCTGGCAGTTGAACAAACCATATTCCCAACTGAAATTGATCAGATTTTGCATCAATACGGCCGAACCCAAATGCAAATGTTCCATTATCAGAAACCCATGCTTCGTTATTCTCACTGGCCGACAACCTCGAACCTAATCGAATTCTTCCGGCCATGGTTAGAGAAACTTAGACCATTTTATAATGGAGAATTAATTGTGTAATTGTAATGAAAATTTTGAAGCTAGCTTAATTCTTTTAAAGATTGATGAAGACTAACTTGTTAATATGAGATAGTAAGTTAGGGTCCAATCGAGTAGTTTTTTCTAGATCATTTATTTTGTTAGCATAATAATGAATGAGACTCCAGGTACATTAGTGCCTATATAATATGGGTTAACGACAAAAAGAAATTGAGATTTTTTTTTTTTTTTGGTTAGTGAGATTTTAATTCAGTCAAATCTCGTCACGTCGTCCGTAAATTGTGTAGTACATATAATACAATCGATCCTAAAATCATATATCATCAGATATAAAAGGAGATTGAAATTTCGATTTCTTGTCACATAGTTATAACAACAAATTGAGAAATAGATAAGAAAAATGTTGAGGAAACTTGGTTGAGTACTTCTTTTAAGTTTGATCATATGAAAAATAGTTGAAACTTTATTTTTTTATATTTTCACTTAATTATTTTTTTTATTTAAAATAATACTAATATGGATTAATTGCAAT
This sequence comes from Fraxinus quadrangulata, assembly GCA_903798255.1. NCBI lineage: Eukaryota > Viridiplantae > Streptophyta > Magnoliopsida > Lamiales > Oleaceae > Fraxinus > Fraxinus quadrangulata. Next base: position 40,812 of record CAIGRB010002498.1, on the reverse strand, counting down.
TATCTTCATTCTCATCCACACACGGTATATAATTTATAACTCCTCAATCACTCTGTAAATTGACATCTCATAATAATATCAATTAAAAAACATATAATCAACAACCCCCATGAAATCAAGCGCTTTAATTCTAGAACAAACTAGAAGAGATGGTAGACTATAATGGAGTTGCGGAAAATATTCATGTAGTCGACCCACTTTACAAGAATCGTGTAATTCTTCGAAGGAAAAAAAAAAAGCATTTTGCCCTTGTTTGGTTATGAGTACTAGACAGCACTGCACAGTCAAACAAACAATATTTTTTAACTTATTTTTTTCTTTCTTAATCCCATCCACAGTATCATATGTACATTCGAGACGTGTCATTTGCCTTTCGCGATTGGTACGAAGTCACTTCTGAGTACTGATATCTGCCTCCTAAAGGCTTCCCTAATGTCTGTATACTCTCATCTGTTTATGAGACACGAGGGGGACCTTTGTCTGGTATTTTTGTTTGTCTATGTTGTTTGCTAGTTGTAATAATAACCTTTTTTTTAATGAAAAAGACAATTCTATGCATTAATAACTGAGAAAAGCACTAGGAATTACAACCACTCGGTTGGTGGTGGATGTGAAAGCTTGAAATTTCCATACCAAGAAAACTTGCTGATATTTTCCATGTTCAGGTTTCTCATTTTATTAGTGCAGTTGATGCTATATATCAATATATCTGAGAGTAGGTTTAAAAACTTGGTTTGTGTTTGAACTTTGTACTTCGCTATGCAGAAGTACTAATGTGCAAGTTACTTGACCAAGTTTTGATTGAAAAAAAATAAATTAATAAAAAAAAGTTCAGTGACCATTTTCCAACCAGCATATAAGTTTAGGGACTAACTCACTTCTTAATTTAATGAGATTGCATGATAATTTTTTATACATTGCGATTTGAGTCCTCTATATTGTGATTTTAGTTAGTTAGTTTCAACTTCCAAGTAATAATTGGACGATCCATAATAAAAACCAACAATTTCTTTAAATACTTTTTTTTCTCCTATTATTTCGTAACACCATTTGTGTAACTTAGCAGCTCAACATATACCACATCCTCCCTAACTCTCACCTGAACCCCACCTCAACCATGAAATGGAGGCAAGAGTTCGGTAGGGGTGACGAGGGTGGTGGAGGTGGTAATAGAGATGGAAGTAGAAGCAAGAGTGGAGTTGGTGGTGGAGTAGTGTGACGGTGGAGGGTGAAGGTAGAGTAGAGTTTATAAAAAAAAATAAAAAATAAAAAATCGGGAAATTGTTTGAAATATTAGAATTTTAATAGAATTTTTAAAATTTAAGATGAATAATCCGTAACTAAAGAGATTAGAAAAATATAAAATAGACGTATATTTTGAAGGTCCCAAATTCAAATATCTTTTGTATTGCACTATCCCATTTCCACATTTTGTAACACCACTAGTATTCATGAAATATCACATTCATGAGGTCTATCCAAATATATCATATAGAGTATGACAATTATTAGATTTTAGACACATAACATGCTACGAATATCTTTTGGGCATGTTTGTTACAACCGTGAAATGCATAGAATTAGACAAAATAACTCAAAATATTTATTTAATATATTTCTTTTTNAAGAGTTGTTTCGAATTGGTGTTACCTTTTAATAAGGTGCGATCTGCACCATCAATTTTGAAATAATGTCATTTAATGGTTGGAATTAATTTGGCTATAAGATATGACAATTCAAATAGATAAATACAATTTTATAAATAGAGACCTTTAGTTTCAATTTTTCCTACTCCAAATCAATTCCTGATAATTGATCTCTCTCTCTCTAAATTCTGTCAAAATAATTTTCATATTATTTTGAGTTTCGTGTTTGATATTTATAATTCAATATCTTTCTTTCTAGAAGAGTACAGCCAAACGTTGGTTCACCCGACAAAATTAATAGTGTGCTATATTAATTTTGGAAAAAACTTTGTATTTTGGGAGACTGACGTCTATTTGATCATGTTAGTATCAGTGTAGGGAGCGAAATTCTTCTTAAGGATATTTGTATTCGCATACCTCGATTTATTTCGTCTCCTTCGAATTTTTACATTTTCTAAATTTGAATAAGTCGTGATTTTGTCATTATTATTCACGTACCATGGTTTCGATAAAGCGTTACTCTATTCATATTTGCACGTCCTTATATTTTTGTTAACGGAATATAATTTATGCACTAATTTATTCTACATCTTCTAAGCCATGTGTTCTCCAGGAACATGGACTAAAGCATCGTGGTGTAATATTGATGTTGAAGAGAAACGTCCTATGTATAAAGAAGATTTTAGATAAAATGGTATCCTAGCCAGATAAATGCTTATCTGCAAAATATTGTGCAGGTTTAAGATTTGAAAGAAAGATGAATACAAGGAATATTGTTAAAGATAAAGACTTAAATAAATAGTAAATACATAGGACATTATTTAATTTCATCTTAAAATTGGTTATGGGCGGCAGTAGTTGGTGCGTAAGCATCATAATGTGGGTAATAATCCATCAAAAAGCATGTTACCAAACCCAAATATGGAACTTTTATTAAGCAAATTGCATAAAGTGACAAGAAAAGCAAGCAAAGCAAGTCAAAGGTTTGTCAAGAATTAATTTATCACAATTAGTTCAGGTTTTCTTTTCATGAATGCATATGGCTTTCCTCTGATCATTCACTATCTTTGATGCAGAAGTAAACTATGCAGGTTAAATATACCACAAATGATTATTTAGACTCGAACTAAAGGTGGGATGATATATATCTTAGCCCTTGTTTAATGTAGAATAAAATCAGATTTTAATAAAATTTGATAAAATTTGATGAAATATATGATTGAAAAGTCATGAATTATATAAAATGTATGATTAAAATTAATTATTTTAAATTTTAATCTATACCAAACGAAGGTTTAAGAGGTAAAATGAATTCTTGTGGGGCTGGCATTCAAGTCCCTACTCCCTTCTCTTTCATTTTCAATTATTAATTATACTTGTCTGAGGTCAGAAACACCACATACATAATTGTCATAATAGTAAGAAAATACAAAATATATTCGATAAATACATACATTTTACATACACGTTTACACACACACACACACACACACACACACACACACAAACAGAGAAACAAACTCAAATGGTAAGGATCCTACTTTGTATACCTTAAAACTCAGTTTTTCTTTTCACTCATTCTTTACAAAACCCATAAAACATCTGCCATGGAAACTACTGAATCTCCCTCTACTGAGAGCTTTTCATATAGTTGGCTAGCTAATTTCCAGTCATCGATTTTCAACGATTCATTTCGATCCTCTATTGACGGTCCTGATCAAGATGATCAAGCTTCTTTCATTGAAATGGATCCAAGATTACCACCCTCAAAAAGATTTTTCAGAGTTCCACAAGATTATAGCTTTGATTTTCCCATATCAGAACCTCCTCTATCCCTTGTTCATGCTGATGAACTCATTTCCAATGGCTTCCTTATGCCTATTTTTGTCAAAGATTTGAATATGGAAATAGAAAAATATGATGCTCAATACTCCTCCATATCAACTACGCCTACGCCCTCTAGCAGTAGGGTTAGTCGTGCTGATGCGGCGTTTTTCTGTAGTGCTTTGAGAAAGTGTAAGAGATTATCGAAGCATTTTCTTCGAAAATATTTGAATGTTTTTAAGCTGATCTGTCGAAGAATGAGAGGGAGTCGTTCTAGAGTTGGGAGTAGTAGTAATATGAAAATGCATGAACTGAATGGCTGGGATTTTTCACAGGCTACATCTCCAAGAACTAGTGTAGCTTATTCTGCAGATAATTGGCGCCGGTCTTGTGATTCTGAGAGCTCCATCTATGAAGCAGTTCTTCACTGTAAAAGAACCCAAGGTACGTTCAACTATCTCATCTAAAAGTAGTTAGGCGATGATGAAACTTGGACCTTTTTGTCTGTTCTTTTCATGTTGAACCACCCTTCTAAAAGTTTAAGTTGCATGGATAGGGTTCACTTGCAGCTTCTAACATATTGTCATATTAGGATAATTTCCATAGATTGTAATATTCTCAAGAACTTGGGGTTATTTCAGGTCAGTAAACTGAGCTGCTTTTTATCTGGGAATTATGGACCGACGGGGGAGATGGAAACAGGAGAAGATTACGATAAAATGTCTCAAGAACATGATCATGATTCATACATGTTTTGTCTGCTTTGAAGAATGTTCATACATAAATTTGTCTTCTTGAGGAAGCAGCAAGCTGTAAAAATTTTCAGCCACAGAATTTGTACCATTTTGAAGAAAAGAACATGACTTATGTTTTTTTTTTATTCACTCTTCCAGGAGTTGATCTTTTTCATCCTGGAGAAGATAAATATTTTCTTGTTCTTGTAAAGGTTTGTTTGGTGAAATACTTAATTTTTACGTACCCCCCAGTGATCATTGATTTTAAGCACTTATTCCGTTTTAATATTTTATCTTAATAATATCTTGACTGTATATATTTCGCTTACACCTTTGCTTAGATTACAAGTTTAATCAATGTAATTATGTTTGTATATGTTACAAAAATATGCATCAAGGGATATATAAATCTCACAATGAATAAAGATGTAGAGAATGTACAATTGTTTGGAGTAGTTCTCTTAGTAAGATTGCCGATTTAATTTCAAATTTTAGTCCATGGTTGATCCTCATTTTTTAAAACTTATTTTTTTTTTCAAACTTAATTTCAACTACATATTCTCTCCATAAAATAATTTTAGACGTGGACTCAGCTCAAATGATAAACAATGTAAAAAGTTTGGACGACTCCTAATAAAGTTAAGGGTTTCAATTGGCTTTGACAGCTTCTGGTTAATTATATTACAAGCATATTCATATTCCTAAAATAAATAAAGTTGATCTTCAAGTGAATATTATATTTTAATAATTTACTCTAAAATGAGTATTTTGGAACACAATGTAAAATGTTTGGTAAAAAATTTCTACTTCCACGAACTATATATTTAAGCAGAAATTGAGTAAATTGTCTTCCTTCTGAGATTTTTATTTCCACGACTGAATCAACAATTTTCAAGTGATATTTCAGGTGGGACCTTACCAATAAAATTATTTAATTTTATTTATTAAAGGGCCTCAATTAATTCTTTATGTATATTGAAAAATATTCCTTTGATAGGTTGAATTAAAGTCAATAATTATTATTTTCCATGTTTATCATTCTAATTTTATAGAACATTCATGAGCATACAATTAATTATGTCTCCACTTCATAATAATGTACATTTTCCTTTCTTTTTGGTTTTAATGATGTTTAACTTATAATAATAAGTCTAATTTATCTCAATGCCATGAAAATAATTTTCTTTCTTTTTAATGGAATATTGATGCCCTACATATGTTCGTCACGAAATTATTTTTCAGAGACCAAAATATCTCTTGAATATATGGTATGATAATTCAAACCTTTAGCGAAACACGTGAATTTTAAATTTTACATATACATTTTTAGTGAAAATAAAAATCGAATCTTAATAAAGTGACGTTTTCCAACTTTTTTTTTTGTAAGTCAATCTAGAAAGTTGATTAATACGAGCTATATCGATATACAAAGGTAATTCTTCTCAAGAATTTGCTCAAAAGATAAATAACTATAAGAAATACAAAATTTTAAAATTTAAATAATCAATGTAAGAATTCCTATGATGTGATTTAAAAAAAGTATTCTCAACAATTACCTTTCGAACCATGCCCCATCATTTGAACCATTTGATGGGCACAAAAATTAACGCTTTTGTTAACCTAAAGCCGCATGCTGTCTTTTCATGCATGCCCGCCTGAATTCTCCAATCCAAATATCTATTCCTTCGCATGCGTCTACGAGACTGCACAACACACTCGAATATAAATACATAGATACGTGTACATTATCTCGTTTAAAAACTTAAACGATTATGATAATGAACGCATTTAAGAGTGTCTTCAAGAGGCTATTTATTTATGAAAAGCATCTTATGTATTATAGAAAGTATTTTTTTTTATACATTTCAACAAATTATCTATTTTGGCTCTTCATTTTTCTTTTCTCAAGAAATATTTATTGATTTTTCTTCATATTTTATTTAAAATAAATTTTTATATGTCAATTGACCAATCAATTTGTATGTGATTTTATATTATTTATTAAATGCAATCATTATACATTAAGAATAGATGGTGGATTTATCTCTCTAAATTTGGAGATTCAAACTCACGTTCTCTCTATTTTAAAAAGTTAAAATAAAGAGTTTATTTGAATGTATTTTTAAGCATTGACTCTTTAAAATAAATAGTATTTTGTTTTGAGAGAATCTCTTAGAGAAGCTCTAATTCATGTTTGATACCTATGTTATTTTTATTTTATAATTAGTCAAGCTACTTTTTATTTATTCATTTCATAGCATCAAGAACCACTACTCACTTATTGTAGAAACCTCGATCCAAAGTGTTAAGCTCATGACATAGGCGATTCATAGCTAGGCAATGACTTAATTAATTAGGGAACCCATCGAAATTATAGCGAAAACGAGTCTTCATAGGGAAATTGTAACTACTTATGGACTTGAACCCAATTCATAATCAGGATAATGCTTGGGTGAAACTAAATGGAGGTTCGAATAAACTGATGTCAAAAGATCATCGGATTAATTGTGATTAGGAATGAAAATGCCACCCAAATCCAGAGCTAATTAATTTTTTCCAAAATGTGTTGAAGCGCAACAATTGACAGGACAATGATTCAATCTCATGTCCCCCAACTATGATTAGCGGTGACTAAACCAAGAATTTCAAAAAAAAAAAAAAAAAAAAAAAAAAAAA
>CAIGRB010002498.1:17525-32998 GCA_903798255.1 Fraxinus quadrangulata | reverse complement strand
ATGTACATGCACATTTCTTCAAAAAAAAAAAAACTACGCAAAAATAAAATAAAATTGTAGGGGCCAATAGACTTGAGATAGCGTGAACGTCTTATATGCACATGTAGTATAATTATTCAATCAGATTCAAATAACGGTACTTCGGGCATCGGCAATACACATCCACTTTTGTTTCTCTCTCTTACTATCTCGAACGCCGAGGCATTGTATTGTGAATGGTTCAAAGTTCGAAGTGTCGTGATTTAAATGAACAGTCCTACAACATGTACTTGCATGATCGTTCCATTGAAGTTTTTTCTCATTGTTCATGAGAGAAGTTTCTACGGTCCTATATGCATACACGATGCAATGAGCTCATATCCTATGTGTTTACACTACCAAATAACGTGTCGACATGTTAGTAGCCACCAACTCATGAACTAGAAGGTTGAGTTCAAGAGGCAAAAGCCATACCAAAGGAGTACAGTAAAATAACCGAGGTTAGAGACGAGATGGAATATGCTATAAGTGTTGAGCGAAGGCTAACATGACTTGAAAGATACTCAACTAAGCACCAAACGACAACATTCAAGATATGATTACATCAAAAATTCAAGACCCGTCTGCAAAGTCTCCAACCTTCTTTCCACAATAAAATCCACTATCATTCAATCAACTTGTAAAGACGACTTCTTAGGTCACCACAACTATCGGATAAAGCGATAAATCATCCAGTTATCAAATGTGACCGCCCACGAGGCAGACACACATGACCAAGTTTACACCTCCAATCATACATAAGAAAAAAAATCATAACATTTCTATTTTCTTTCAATGGAGTAACTCTGATCTTAAGATACAGTTGATATGGTTATTTAATTAAGTTCGACAATGTCAATTCTAGAACACTATTACATCTCAGCTAGGAAAAACCTTCAACAAATCCTTTCTCATGACAATTGAAGATCTTTTTTTAGATTACTTCTTACCATATAACACATGTACTGCCAAGTCACATGGCAAAAATATGTACTTACCCTTACTCTCCTCTTTAACTGATCAAACCTCATTTTCCTCTTGGCACATCAAGTTCATTGGAGACCTCGAAAATCTAGAGTTCCTCACCTGATCGATTGACGAAAATTTTAGAGAATGACTGGAAGAATTAATGTCTCCAAAACCTTGTGAGAGTGACTGTTCTCAACATCTTTCAAAACAGAAGCAGCCACAATATCTTTGCCTTCAGAATTCGAACATTTAAGGAATTTTTCACCATTTTTGTTATCTGAGCTGGTATTTCTTTTGTGGAACCATTTCAGGGTTGGTTTAGGCCGCATCTCACTTATTGCAATGGCTATGTCATTTGGGAATAGATCGCCCAATACAAAGGCATGAATAATCGTAGTTACAAGCACTGATGCAACGGTAAGGGTAGCAACAGAACAGAGGATGACGGTTAAACTTTTGGTTACTATGTTGGCAACCACAATTGAGTATCTAATCGTTGCAATGGCAACTCCAGTCATAGGGAAAGTGTAAGCCCACCAAGCCAATGAGAACCTGGAGATAATAATTAGGAAAATTTGAGATTTGACCAAAATAGAATGGGTAGATAGCTTAAAATGATGCCACTAATATGAAGTTAAAATGTACCTGAAGCCTCGGAAGAAATTAACACGGACAGCCTAGAGAGAACGAAAGAAAATGAAAATAAATTAGCAATGTATGCCTAGTGGAGCATATTATGATTCAACCTCAATCCCAAATTCTGAGAAATAATAAAACAAAAAGAAATCAGAAACAAACAAGAACACAGATTTACAGTGGTTCTCCCTCAACGTTAAGAGATACTTTGATTGGCTATTTTTCATTTTTCGCTCTGTAGTCCAACATAACATCTACTAATGCTGCCATGGCTTTTGGAGCAAAAGGGTTCTTCTTAACTTTGCAACCACAATTTAAGTGCATTTCATCATCTCGTGTCTTCGATTAAATGATGACGTGAGTGCTTAGATACAAGGCTCACAGTTAAGGTTTAGAGAGACTAACCAGAGAGAAATAAAGGAACAAGGCAATGAAGTAGGCAATTCGTGCTCCATAGTTTAAGGACCCTTGAATCCTCGCCCATGCCATAGAGGCAAGGCTAGGTGCAGCAACGAACAGAAAGAAAACCGGGTGGAGCTCCTTCGGGAGTGTCACATTTGTTGGAAGTCTCTGGTAGAGAGTTACAAATAAGACTACGTAATGAGCCAATCCAACAGCAAAGAAAAATATAGGACCTTCTTTTAGCCCCATGGATGCACCAAGCAATGACCCAACAAAGTTCCCAACAATTGAGAGATGACTTGAGGGATTGGCCACCTTAGAAAGCCTTCGCTGTCCTCCCGACATCCACTGTCCATAGATCTTAAGCTTGAGGCAAAAGATGGGGGCCATAAGAATGTACCAAAGAGATTGGGGCAGCTTTTGGGAAACTGATGGAGGAACTCCGAGGGCCAAGAACAAAAGGGCAATACACGGAGCAAAGAAGAAGTTAACACGAACTGGATGGTAGTACTCACGACGAACTGCCTCAAAGTAAAAAATCACTTTCAGACAGTAAATAAAAGAGACAATTGCCACTAGAGCGAGAGATGCGCACCACAGGACCATATTTATGTCCGGGTTTACATGGAGGAACCTAGTAGAAGCAGAAGTCGCCAGGGCTTTCCACATTTTGGCTTGGCTGCTAATGCCAAGACAAATACCAAAGGAAGAGATGGGGAAGCGTACAAGGAACGGCCATTTCTTATCTTTAGGAAGAAGTATTTCTTCAGAAGCCTGTTAAGGGAAAATATGACCATGCAATTATGAGGAAAGAATATGAAACAATTTCAACCAAAAGTCGACAAGTAAAAACCACACACCTGCAAGGTATCCAATTCCGGCCCCTCTAATGCATCAAAGTAACGGTCCGCTGGTAAAATTTCAACTTCTGCAGGTCTCTGAGTCTCAAGGTCTAGCTCAGTTTCCCTGCGCTTTCCATGCAAATTTGATATTTGCCCCTCAAGTTTTCCCCACCATGTCTTGAAAGAGTTGAATCTTTTGTCCTTATGCAAATCAATCCTAAGATTCTTTGGGGGATGGTCTGGATCACTGGGAGATTTTCCATTAGCAATGGCCTCATTAACTACTGGACCTTTTGGAATCGGCTGAGAGTAAAATTTGGTCTGTCTATTATGTTTGGATGCAAAGGTGGATCTGGGAATATCATTGCCGATAATTGCTCCATCATTATATTCAAAGACACCCCTTTTTGTGTTATGTAAATGAACTCCAACCGGGGAAGGTGGAATGCTAATGGAAACAAAATGCATCCTCTGAGAGTTAGAAAGATCATTTTGCCATTCTACACAAACTGTTTCAGTTCCCTGAGAAGATTAATTAAAAAGTATTATACCTGTATTTAGTATTGAATGGTGTGTTTTTAGCCCATGACACGGCTGCTCAGATCTGAATAATTGCAGAGAATTAATAAAATTACCTTAGGTGACGAGTCAGAAAGATGAAAGCCATTTGATTTGAATCCATCGTTTACATCATCAGGCTGTTTAACAGCAACGAAACCAGCCACTTCACGTGCAGTAATAACTTTGATTAATGATGGAAATACTTCAGGGGAATCGTTCTTTCCAAATGATTTTGTTTACAGTCCTCCATAACAACGCAGTTATTCCTGTAGACGAGTAAATTTCTGATAAGGTACGATTTTAATAATACTATACAGAATTTCAGTTCATCGATGAAAATAGAATTATACTGTGTTCTTGGACAGATGCTGGCCTTAGAAACCAGAAAATTAACAAAAACCCAAAACCTGCTTGAGAGTAGGTTGTTATTCTTCGATTACTTGAAATAGTTTTTGAAGATGAAATCAGATACCAGTGCACTAAATAACATAGAAGTGTGCTTCTGTCTTTAAATGCATTGACTAATAAGCAGAGAACGGGATCCAAAGTTGTATATGAACTAAGTTTTAAGTAAATCATTTATTTTTTAAGCAATTTCCTCTTAAACTAAACCAGCCTACCAAATTTTGCACTCACCTCTTATTATAAAATCATCCAATTTGCTAAGAAATTGAACATTGGCCAAAACAAGAAAAAATTTGCCAGTTGTTACAATGCAAAATCATCATTGACTCACCTCAAACTCCCGTTTCTCCCAAATTGCTAATGACAGAAAGCAATGCAGGCCACCAATGGTTCCGGTCAAGCAACCTACAAAAGCACTCAGCTCAAACTTAAAATCCAAATTTAGCTTGATCACGGAAAACAGTTTGTTCTTCTCGTTATAGCACGGACAGTTAAAAAACCAAGATAAAAGTTGCAATGCTATATACAACCTTGTTTTTTAGATAAAGAACACGTAACTTTCAGCTACAGGAAGCAACATTTATATAGAACTGAGCATGCAATGCAATGTTCTTGGAAGTACCTCGTCACGCCACTAAACATACAATAGATACAGCTGCCATACATGAAAAAGACATATCGATTAAACTAAGAAAAAATGTATCAAACAGAACAAAAAGATAAAGGTTTGTCTATTGACTAGAATATAATAGGTGTGATAAGCGGCTACACGTTTTGACATTTGGTCATTGCACTAAACAACTAATGAGCAAAACGACATATCCAGAAAATATTGAATTAGAACACAACTACTGATTTTCACATCAACAAGATTTCAGGCAATACAATTTTTGGACACGATGCACATTTGGTGTGCTTAAAACCACCTTTTTCGGTTCTTTTCTAATCCGACGAGACATAATGCGCAAAAAAAATAATCTAAAAAAGCATCTAAAACACAACCATACAGTGATATGAAAAAGACCTCTAGTTTACAACATTGAATTCATTCCTGCTTAAATTCTGAATTTCACAAAACATGACTGTAGAAATAATAACTTAGGGAGCAAAATAAGTGATTAATCGTATTATTGAGTTTTTTCAGCAGCTTCTTTTTGCTATTAAAGAATAGACAGACATCAAACACTCATTCCACGATTTTCCAAACAATTAGCCAAGAAAATGGTTTAAGTACTAAACAATTCACCATGTGACAAAATTCAATTCCCAGAAAATATAAAGATATATTATAATAACACATACAAATTCAATAAACAAAATGAAGAATCGATCCAAACCAAATTGAAAACTAATAAAATCCTACCGATAGAGAATTCAAATTAAAATTGAGCAGGCATAAATTGGGAAGCATCAAGGAATCTTCCCACCGTTGATGGAGACTGTTTGAATATTAGTATAATATCGTCATCAAGAAACACATCATCAAGTCAAATTCGTACTGCCCTACTCACATAAAGTCATGCAGACATGTTTATATAGAGAGAGAAATCGAAATTTGTATGGACATTATTTTTTATTAGTTTTATCATGTCGAATACTATATATATTACACGTGCCGATGTGGAAGTCATTGCCCTCGGGGTGATTAGAAGCCTGATACCTAACAAAAACAAGTTGCAGAGGCATTCGACAAGTAAATTAGGTTTCCATTATTCATAGTCATAGGTGAAGTGGAATCCATTACCCTCATATTAAAGTTGGGATTTGGGATTGATAAAGTGGTATTCTTATGAAAAAGTGAATTAGGGCAAACAAACAACAACCCATTTGCTTGACGCCTTTGAATCAAAGAGAGTGCGCATGCGCATGTCGTTTTAGAATTTGGACATGCATTGAAAAGATAGGATTAAAAGCAAACTATACATACACTAAAATTTGTTAGTTGTTAATTTTGGTTTTCGATATTGGATACAAAGAGAGACAATCGAAGATGATTAATCGAGTCGGGATCGAGACTTGCAGTCCACTTGATAATTTTAAATTTTGTAGAAATATGATAAATTTAAAAAAATTAAATAATAGCGCAGTCAACCCAACTCAATTAGAAGTTTAACCTTGGATCAAGTGGTCAAGCTTGAAATGGGTTTGTATTTTTTTATCATTAAATTACCTCGTAAGTAAATTTGAAAAAAAAATAAATTTAGTTGAGCCTCACTTTTTTTTTGGATAAGTTGAGGTTGGTCCAATGTGGTAAAAATGTTAGTCAAGATTAACTTTTCTTTTTTTCTTTTTATAGTTCTTTTTCCTTATATAGTGGAACTACATAAAAAGTGAGTTCCTAAAATATAGTAATTTTATTGATTTAACATCATTCCGAATACAAAATACTATTAAATTGAAGCATAAGAAAAAGGTTGAATAAAAATATGGGATAAATGTAGCAAAAGTTCCAAACTTTTGAAATACTAGCAGATTTTTTTCAAATTTTTGATTTGTTACAATCGTTATGTTACCCATAACATTTTCAAATATTGCAGATGAAAAACTTTTGGACAGTTTCCATCCAAAATGTCATTAGTTGACTACTAAAATTAAGTTTGATTATAATTTCAACATTTTTTGCTTAGAAAAAAATGAAAAATTGAATCTTCTTCCCCCAAACACCCCACCACCACCCCTCACCGGGCACCCACCACTCACCGGCCGCCACAACCCACCGTAGATGCTGAGAAAGACGAGGAATTAGATGAGGGGGAACCCATTGTAATATTTGGTCAAAAGTCGGGAAGAGTGAGCAAAAAGGCTAATAATTCACGTCAAAAAAAAAAATTGAGAATCACAATGCCAACATAAGGGAAAATTCAGTTCTTAATGTAGACAACTCTTAATTTATCACGACGCAGGGTTGTGGTCCAAAGTTGAGATTACAATCGTGTTTTTCCTTATTTGTAATTTTTTTCTACTTTTGGCCCAAACATTTTTCTAAGAGGTCGAGACAAAGAATTTGAGTTGAAGTCTCGTCATCACTTCCATTAATTAAGGGGATGTATTTGATTGAGATTTTTAAAAAACATTTTGAGATTTAAAAAGTTTAGGAGTATTTAATTTAAACTTTTTAATACTCTTTAAAAATATTGTTGTATTTAATCGAGACTTTATAGATTTTTAAAAAGTCTTTAAGAGTCGAGGTGCATTCAATTAAAACTTTTTAGAAATCTCTATAAATTTTGGAGTATTCAAATTGTTAAAGACTTTTAAAAACTTTTATAAAAGTTGCTATGGTACTAATTTTTGAATAGAAATTACTAACATAAAATCTCAAAATTTATCTTTCATTCATCTCAAGCATAGTTATTAGACCCGACAAGGTACATGATATCTGGTTAGTGATTGAATCGATAGGTCAAGTCTATAAAATAAAGTAAAATGGATAGATTGGACAGTTTCTATCCATTTGAACTCTAGATCCACGCATTTGAAAGGTTTGGAACCACTGATGCAACAAATGAAAGGTTAAAGTAAAATCTACAATGATTTGAAAGACTTGGGGACACATCTGCAATTATCCATTAAATTTATGTCGCACGTGATTGAAATCGTTAATTTTAACATTAAAATCGCACATGATTTTATGTTGAATTGAAAATGAGTGCTAAGTTGTTTGACAATTTTCTTGTCCGTCTTTAAGTCAAGTGAAAATTGCATACATTTTCAACGTTCACATTAAAATGGTTAGTCGCGTGGATATTCAAATTCGTAGATTAAATATCTTGAGGACTTATAACATCACATCTAAAGATTAGGGATCTATAACCACACCAAAGATTGAAAACCAACTCTAATTTTCTCTTAAACCTAAGCTTAAAATCTAGATGGATTTTAAATAATGTAGAAACATTATGCCAATTTCCAATAAACCTTATTTCTTTCTTGATGTATTAAATCTTGTTTAGTAGGATGAAAATAAGGAAGAAAGAAAAATTAAAATTTTATTAGTTTAATTACCTCGAGTATATGTATTACACATATCAAGGTGGAATCCATTGCCCTCGAGTGATTAGAAGTCTAATATCTAACTAAAAGTGAATACGAAAGGAAGAGATGGACAAACGATACCTCGTAATCAATGTCTATGAATATTAGTTAATAAAAAAGTAGAATGTGACATTCTTATAAAGTTCAACCTGGGTTAGTCATTATCATGACTCGTGATTATGGTCCCAAGTCACTCCATGACAAACGTGTTAATCTTCTTTCCAAGTTTTTCTACTTTCAGCATCGACACTTATCCTAATAGGAAAAAGTAGTGTCATTGGTGAAATTTGAATTATTTGTCCACGCATTTCAAAGCCCATTTCCGTAATTAGGCTTCTCAGTCTCACCAATTAAATTCTATGGGCCTCCTGGACTCTATGAACCCCAAAAAGTGCTACTAAAGTTTATGTCAAACATATTGGAGTTATGCCTAATGAATGAATCGATTGGGATCAAATTATGGATAAATGTTACATACGATGGATCATCATTTTTTTCCTTCCCTCATGGAGGGAAGGACGGCCTTATCCGTTTCAAAAAAATATGGAGTGAATTTAAGAGATATAGAAAGTTGTTAGATATATGAGTGGTAGATTTGGTGCGCGAGTGGTGGCTCAACCTCTACCAACCCTCGATAAGGTCGGGGTGTTGAGGTCGACCCGTTGTATATAGGGGGTAAGTTGACTCGACCAGCTCCTTCATTTTCATACCCCTCTGATAGAATTAGTTTTAAACTTTTATTTAGTTATTCACTTTTATTTAGTTATTCTTAAGCTAATATTTAATTTATATACCATGTTATATACAATGGCAAAAGTTTAATTGGTACATTAAAAATGTAGTTATTTTTTTAAAACTTATCACCGACGAAAAATCTGGTTTTTATCTTTACTTATTATATTACCTAGACTTTTTTTTTTTTTATAATACTTATTTTTAATTTTTGTTACTTTATTTTTCGATTGAATTTATGTCGATAATTTAAATTCATGAAAATAAGTGTTTTTAATTATTACATAAAGAAAAACCTGACTCGAAAGCTCCAATAGTAAAACTATTTGAAACTAAACGACACTGGAAAATTTAAAGAACTGTTTTAACAGTTAGCACATATCGTTACGTGATCTACCCACCCTCTTTTAACATATACCACGAATAATAGGTTTTTTAGTCTATGTAAACTATGATTCAACCACCCAAGGCATGCTTCTTTTTTACTTAAAAAGAATGTAGTATTACAGTATATAAAATTATGAATTTATACATTGAGAATCACAATGCCAACATAAGGGAAAATTCAGTTCTTAATGTAGACAACTCTTAATTTATCACGACGCAGGGTTGTGGTCCAAAGTTGAGATTACAATCGTGTTTTTCCTTATTTGTAATTTTTTCTACTTTTGGCCCAAACATTTTTTTAAGAGGTCCAAACAAAGAATTTAAGTTGAAGTCTAGTCATCACTTCCATTAATTAAGGGGATGTATTTGATTGAGATTTTTAAAAAACTTTTTGAGATTTAAAAAGTTTAGGAGTATTTAATTTAAACTTTTTAATACTCTCTAAAAGTATTGTTGTATTCAATCGAGACTTTATAGACTTTTAAAAAGTCTTTAAGAGTCGATGTGTATTCAATTAAAACATTTTAGAAGCCTCTATAAATTTTAGGGTATTCAAATTGTTAAAGACTTTTAAAAACTTTTATAAAAGTCTCTAAGGTTCTAATTTTTAAATAGAAAATACTAAAATAAAATCTCAAAATTTATCTTTCATTCATCTCAAGCATAGTTTTTAGACCCGACAAGGTACATGATATCTGGTTAGTGGTTGAACCGATAGGTCAGTGGTCGGATCGATTGATCATTGCTTAAAAATTGTAAAAACAATTTAAAGTGTAAAATTTTTCAGGCAAAATTAGATTTTTTAAGTCATTATCACTAATTATTTTTAAGTCTATAAAATAAATTAAAATGGATAGATTGGACAGTTTCCATTCATTTGGACTCTAAATCCACGCATTTGAAATGTTTGGGACCATTGATGCAACAAATGAAATGTTAGGATAAAATCTACAATGATTTGAAAGACTTAGGGACGGAGTTGCAATTCTCCCTTAAATTTATGTCGCACATGATTGAAATCGTTAATTTAAACATTAAAATCGCACATGACTTTATGTTGTATTGAAAATGAGTGCTAAGTTGTTTGACAATTTTCTTGTCCATCTTTAAGTCAAGCGAAAATTACATACATTTTTAACGTTCACATTAAAATGGTTAGTCACGCGGATATTCGAATTCGAATTTGTAAGGAAGAGATGGACAAACGATACCTCGTAATCAATGTCCATAAATGTTAGTTGATAAAAAGCAAGTAGAATGTGACATTCTTATAAAGTTCAACCTGGGTTAGTCATTATCATGACTCGTGATTATGGTCCTAAGTCACTCCATGACAAACGTGTTAATCTTCTTTCCAAGTTTTTCTACTTTCAGCATCGACACTTCTCCTAATAGGAAAAAGTAGTGTCATTGGTGAAAATTGAATTATTTGTCCACGCATTTCAAAGCCCATTTCCGTAATTAGGCTTGTCAGTCTCACCAATTAAATTCTATGGGCCTCCTGGACTCTATGAACCCCAAAAAGTGCTACTAAAGTTTATGTCAAACATATTGGAGTTAAGCCTAATGAATGAATCGATTGGGATCAAATTATGCATAAATGTTACATACGATGGATCATCATTTTTTTTCCTTCCCTCCACGGCCTTATCCGTTTCAAAAAAATATGGAGTGAATTTAAGAGATATATAAAGCTGTTAGATATATGAGTGGTGGATTTGGTGCACGAGTGGTGACTCAACCTCTACCAACCCCCTATAAGGTCGGGGTGTTGAGGTCGGCCCGTTGTATATAGGGGGTAGGTTGACTCGACTAGCTCCTTCATTTTCACACCCCTCTGATAGAATTAGTTTTAAGCTTTTATTTAGTTATTCTCAAGCTAATATTTAATTTCTATACCATGTTATATACAATGGCAAAAGTTTAATCGGTATATTAAAACTATAGTTAATTTTTTAAACTTATCATCGACGAAAAATCTAGTTTTATCTTTACTTATTATATTACCTAGACTTTTTTTTTTATATATATATAATACTTATTTTTGATTTTTGTTACTTTATTTTTCGATTGAATTTATGTCGATAATTTAAATTCATGAAAATAAGTGTTTTTAATTATTACATAAAGAAAAACCTGACTCGAAAGTTCCGATAGTAAAACTATTTGAAACTAAACGACACCGAAAAATTTAAAGAACTGTTTTAACAGTTAGCACATATCGTTACGTGATCTACCCACCCTCTTTTAACATATACCACGAATAATAGGTTTTTTAGTCTATGTAAACTATGTTTCAACCACCTAAGACATGCTTCTTTTTTACTTAAAAAGAATGTAGTATTACAATATATAAAATTATGAATTTATACATTTTTTTACTTAAAAAGAATGTAGTATTACAGTAAATAAAATTATGAATTTATACAAGTAAAAGGAAAAGAATAAAAAATGTCATTGTCATAATAGTTGTGGCTTTCATGTGGCCTTTACAACTTTTAGAAGTTTGATTTGATATTACTTTTGGACCACTATTACCCCTTAAAGCTATAGTTGTTAATATGTCTGCCTTTTTTTGACCTAATTCTAAGGACCATTCTTTTATTTTATTTAATTTTTAATTCAAATCAGTCCAAAAAATACAATTGCCAGTTGGCAATTCCCTGCTGGCCCAAAACTGTCCAACCTAAGTTTTGTCACTGGCTGCTAGTAGTTGCCTTAAGCATCAAGTGAATTTAAATATTCAATGTTCGAGTAATTTTTTCTTTTATTACGAGAGAGAGTGGTCCGACCGATTATAAGAGTAGAGTTAAAAATAAAATAAGCACGATGTTTTATGATTTTCGATGTCGCTTTTGTGTTTTACACAGTGGAGCAACTTGTGCTGCAAGGAAACAGTCCTCGATGGAGCATAATCGACACTGTTTTTGTATGCTTCCCAAAATTAATGGTCCGACATGTCATGAACTTAGTGGGTTCATGATTAATGAATGCCACAATTAGTGTAAACTTAGATATTATTGGTTTTTGGTGCAGTATCTGGTTCACATCACATCTTTAAAGATTCATACAGTTTAAATAAATTTAAAATATTAGGTGTCAAAAAAGAAAAGTAACTGAGGTTATTGCCTTTCTAAAAGTTTTTACTTTTTGTATATTATAATATTTTTCTTTAAACAACGAATCGAGCTTAATGCACATCTGTAACATCTAATTCTCAATGTGTTTGGTATAAAAGTTCTTTAAATTATAAGTTTAATTAAATATAATGAATTATGATCCATTTAATAGTATCTGTGATATGATAACACCTAGACTTGAATTGTTGTTCAACGTCACTGGTGTTGGACGACATTATTCTTTGATTAATGGAATGACACCTGTAAGAAAGTTGCTAAAAGTTAGTGGTATTACATGGAACCCACCAATCAAAATACTGCATTAAAATGTAAAGCATGTGATGCTGACATGGAAATGAATTAATGTGAAGTGTTCTTTCTCATGACATGATTAGACAAATTAAATGTGTAGATATAAGACTACTTGATTGGTCTTATCATTTAATGTTACATCACATGATGATGATCCAAATGGGTACATATAGCATTTAATCCGAGATGTAATTTTGTTCTACACTATGGGGCAGTATATGGATATAACAAGCATGCCCTTCTTGTAGTTCAGGCTGAAGATCATGCTCGAGACATTGTTTCATTATTTTCTAAGAAGCATTTTCGTCTCCTAAAATATTATTTTTAAAGTCAAACATTAATTTGAGCCGCACATTTCATAAGATTCACAAACACTATCAACTTGTCAAACACTCATTTCTCAAAGAGTAAATTTTTAGCAAAATAAAATAAAATCCGCAATAGGTGCGATTCATTTTGATCAAAGAAAAAAATAAATTTTAAATTATATTGTATATGCTCACTTTTGAATAGCTCGATAAGTGCTATAGATACTCAACAACGCATGCGAACAAAATCCTATAGAGGAGGTTTTCTTCTTTCTAATTGGTGATAGATGCAGAAAAGACTAAAGCCTTAAAGCAACAACTTTAGGTAATTGCCTTTCCAAAAGAAATCTCCATATGAATTGCATAGATCCCCCACTCACCCATCGAAAGGAAAAGGTTTGCAAAAGAGTGAATAGAAAAATGAATTGGAAGAACTTTTTCATTTTTCATTTTGAAAAAAATAATTGCCATATTATTTTAATTTCTTTTTAAGAAAAAAAAGTTGCTCATGATTCCAAGAATTATTCTTCTTGCTTAATTTGACCTCCACTAACTAGTGTATGACGCAAATATCATTATAATTTACGTGTCGGCAATCACACACACACCCATATTATTATTTATTTTATTTTTATTATTTATTTTTTTTGAAAAAATCTATCTACAATTATAGACTTGTGAGACTCAAAAGTTCTCAATCAGTGCCTTTGTTGATAAAAACTGTTACTGGTGCTTGAAGTGGACTAATTAGAATTGAAATTTTGATCTAATTCTTAAATTATATAAAGAAAATTTGATTACGATCGTGTAGATACATAATACATATTTAGCATATAATATTAGGACAAAATGAAATAATATAATAAATAAAATTTTAACTTCTTTTTATACAGATCGACCCAATCGGGGGTCGATGTACAATGAGCAACAGCTCCAGTTGAATTGTCAAAATAGATTTCCATGCATTCATTATGATGAATAATTAATTGTAACAAAGAAAAAAAATTCCTAAAAAGTATTAGGTAGGTATATCCTTGCATAAATGTCTAACCTTGAATCACAAGTCACTATCAATTAATTGTAATATTCATGAACCAGGACGAATTGGTTTGAAAATTGAGTTAAACGCTAAGAATCTAATTAAAATAATCTACCACCACGATTGACTAATTTTTTTAATTAAAATTAAACTCAATTACGCATATTTTTTTAGGCTTAAACAAAGTCGAAAATATTTGCGGCCTTGAGAATAAACAATTCGACAAATCAAAAATAAAAGAAAGGAAAAGATAGAATTGTACACGAGTTTCCTTTGGCTTAAAGAAAATGCGATTCTTTCATTGTAGCCAGCCGCCTCTCCTTTTCTGCTGCAGTTCACTTACCGTGTAAAGCGGCATGCGTGGACCGTCCACATAAACTAATCAAACTTGACACACAATTACTGCTATTTTACTTTTTTACAAGTGGCGTTTGTCATTTTTGAAATGAATGGAATAAATAAAATATGCCATTGCCAGCCAATGATCATATTATTTGGTTCGCTAAAAACCAAAAAAAAATGAAAAATTCAATAATCTTATGCCACGTGTCGCTGTGAAGCAAACAGGGGGAGGGACAACAACGTATGGGGGCACATAGTAAGAATAATATACTTGCAATTAGCATAATTGTTAGTTCAAATTGTTAGTTAATAATTAATTTGAAATGGAGACCCTCGACAGATCGATTTTGAGCGAGTCGTCATCCTCGAACGTCGAACACATGTATGAACGAATTCAATTGTTTATTAAAATAAAGGGTTTCGAGAATCGCTATATGCTGCAAATGTTCACGCGATGCAGTTTTTGGTCAGTGCTTTCGAACGGGTGAATGTCGAAAGTAAAGAAATTCAATAAAATACAGAGGCCATGTGGCTTGCGGCAGTCTAGCACACCACAATCAAATTAACCTTTTTGAGATTGGACTTGAAACTAACAAATAAATATCTCACTTATTTACATTATTTTGGTAAATAATTAGTCCAAAGGTGAAGAAAGTATTGTTTAATATTTATTTCCGGTCCACGAACCTCACACCAACTCCTATATATGGGGCGCCCGCCTTGCGGACAAGTTGTTCTCTGACCTGTCTCGACCAACGGAAGATACGCATTTCTCGTTCTTCTGTCTGTCTCTGTCTCTCTACAATAATTATCTCTCTCTATATACATATATGATTATATACACAATTTTGACAGAAAACTTTTAGATCTTGGATGAATTGAATGTATATGTGTTGAATTCTTCGTGTGAATAAATGGTTATGTGATGGAGCAAAAGCACGTATTGTTGTCGGCATTGAGCGTAGGAGTAGGTGTTGGTGTCGGACTCGGGTTGGTATCGAGTCAGACCGTTAGCAAATGGACCGGAGCTTCGGTGGCGGAGGGTGTAACCGGTCACCAAATTGAGCAGGAACTTCTCAGATTGGTTCTCGATGGCAAGAATACCAAGGTCACCTTTGATGACTTCCCTTATTATCTCAGGTATGACGTTTTCTTCTTCTTCTTCTTCTTTTTTTTTTTTTTTTGTAGTTTTGCTTTGATTGAGCAATTTTTCAAAATATTGTCCCAATATGATGGATGGGGGTGTTGATTACGTTGATGATACTGTCAGAATATTGCAAAACATTCCCGATTCTTACTTTTATATGGAATCATAACCTCTTTTCTTCTTCGGTGAATAATTTTTCTTTTATATATATATATATAT
>CAIGRB010002498.1:0-15273 GCA_903798255.1 Fraxinus quadrangulata | reverse complement strand
AAACATAAAAACCAAAACACTTCAATATGACAATATTTCATAAACATAAATTGATAAAACCATAATTATGAATTCATTCATATTGTAAAAGTTCAGAACTTAAAATCTTCCTTCCCAAATTATACATTCATATCCATCTATTATAAGAATATCCCAAATCATGATTTAAATTCATATCCTTCTATTTTTCTTTCCAATTTAAATTCATTCATATTGTAACAAACTATCAATTTGTTTGGCACCCATTTTTGGGAAATTATAAATTTTGGAATAGTGATTGATGGAAGAATGCGTGGTTGAAAAGTAATGAAAAGTTTTAGATTTGTATGTAATATTATTTTATTTGGAGAATGTGTGGTTATAATTAAGAAAGAGAAAAAATTAAAAAAAATTAATGGGTGCCAAACACCCTCTAAGTGACTTAATTAGGCCCATTAAAATATAGTTTCACTATATCCTGATTTCATTGATCAAAGAATGGTAAGCATGCATGCTATATGCTGTCAAAATTAATCTTTAAAACACATACCACACTTTTATCCGTTTCCATGAAACTCTGAAGGACCAACTGCTTGAAGCGAAAAGTACACTTAACACATATTATTTCCATTTCAGTCCCTCAAGAGATCCATCTCAGAAGTGACATTGGAACGAATGTCCAGTTTGCTCGGTTCCTTCTCAATTCTTCCACCTAGAGAGGATAGAGGTACAAGAACAAGGCATGCATATTTGAAGATCATGAATACATGCTTTACAGCTTTTGTTGTTTTGAGTTGATTTGCATTTTGTGTTTGTAATAAGAGTAATGTTATTTATCATTATAATGATGAAACATCGATGATCTGACAACTTAAGTTGAATAATAGAATAGAACAGTTCAATTTTCATGAGAGGGGGATTGAACTGTCCAGTCCCATTAGTCTACTTAAATTGCCCCATCACCGATGTTCTATCATTATAATGATAGATAACATTACTCTTTGTAATACAGTGGAAGAGTGACAAAATATGGAGGTATAAATGCATTATCCTATTTAACAAGATAAATGAATATTAATGGTCTAAGAACTGCTTTAGGGAGTTGGCATGATTGTATGATGCCTGCCTCTTTTTTATTCTTTTATTTGGACCTTATAGGACGAATGACAATTAGTCAATCTTTCAATTTGTAGAACTGAACTTGGTGTTGTTCCATTCATGCTTCAAAGAGATATGTCGTTAGATATCTTGTTATTTGTCTTCAAGATGTGGAGAATCAGGCAAATGGTAGTATTAAGTTATTTGAATTGCTGACCAACTTTTAGCACGATAAATATCTTAATGTGCAGGCACATTCTTTTTTTTTTCTTGTATGTATTTAAATTTCTGTATTATTTCAGCTTATACGTTTTTTTTTTTTAATGAAGGTGAAGATTTGAGGCAAAGCACTGGATTGGATGCTAAAGCAAGGTATGCTCAGCTTAAATTTAACATACAACATCAAAAAGACAATATTGGTCAAATGCATATATTACCCTATATTCTGCTCATTGCAGGAGTATGGAAGGAGTCGTCAACCCTCTAAAGCATCGCAGAACTGCCTCTGTCTCTTCTGATATGAGTAGCATTAGTGCTCAGTCAGCTTCTTCAAATCTAGGTATGTATGATATGTCTGTGTAATTACAACTTGAAGCATATGGTCCAACTGGATTAATTGCATCATGTCTAGTTACAAGCTTGCAGCATGCTGTCCAAAGAGTTGTGTAATCACTGCTGTAAGTTTCTGGTCCAAAGTATATATCACATTGAAGCTGGAATTAATTAGTCAATTTATTCAATATTTTGGTCAGAGTTTTTTGAGAATAAAAGCCTAGTCAAAAACCAGCCTATTAGATAGAAACACCCAAACTGGTTCTAATAATACCCCCTTCTTATAAAAAAAATCTATGACATATATTTAATTGATTTTGCTGATCAAAAGGCATACATCCACCACTGTTATTAATATGTTACATTCTGACAAAGGCTAATCATTTTTCACAACAATTTTAATATTGAATTTGTATGGTATACTGTGACAATTGTTGATTGTTTTTGACAACAAAAAATTGATTTTGTTTACCTTTTTGATCTTTGCTGTGACTTTGTAGCTCCTTCAAGGCGCAATAACGGTTCGTATTTTGATGAAAAAGTTCTTTTACAGGCACTTTATAAGGTATTGTTTGAATTCTTGTGTCTTATTTTTATTATTCTCTCTTGGACACTATTCGATGGTGCATATAGTCTGAAAATACTAGTTCGGGTTTTGACAATTTCTCAATCATTTTTATTAAAGTTGCTATCACTCATGTAATTCTATATGGGACATGTGTTCACTTGCAGGTGTTGGTTTCTATCTCAGAAACCGGTTGCATCATTCTCTACATCCGAGATGTTGAGAGATTTCTTTCCCAATCCTCGAGACTGTACAGACTATTTGACAGAATGTTGAAGAAATTATCAGGATCAGTTTTGGTTCTTGGTTCCCGAATGTTGGACCTGGATGATGAGTATGGGGAAGTGGACGAGAAACTTAGT
The DNA here is from genome assembly GCA_903798255.1 of Fraxinus quadrangulata. Lineage (NCBI taxonomy): Eukaryota > Viridiplantae > Streptophyta > Magnoliopsida > Lamiales > Oleaceae > Fraxinus > Fraxinus quadrangulata. Next base: position 12,717 of record CAIGRB010002498.1, on the reverse strand, counting down.
CTTTTATTCCCTTACAACATTGAGATTAGGCCACCAGAAGATGAAACTCATCTTGTGAGCTGGAAAGTCCAGCTGGAAGAGGATATGAAGAAGATTCAGCTTCAGGATAACAAGAATCACATAGCAGAGGTGCTTGCAGCAAACGATCTTGAGTGTGATGATCTAGGATCAATCTGTCATGCAGACACGCTTGTTCTCAGTAACTACATTGAGGAAATTGTAGTTTCTGCTATATCGTATCATTTGATGAATAACAAGGATCCAGAGTATCGTAATGGGAAGCTTGTTATATCCTCTAAGAGGTGCCATTAGTTACCTTTTTAATGTTCAGGATTCTATTTTCCTTTTCTGTTTGTTACCACTGCTTTGTAGATTTTCTATGCATTTATTTTTCTGGGTGTGGTTCAGTTTGTCCCATGGATTAAGCATATTTAGAGAGGGAAAAGATTTTGGCAAAGACACCTTAAAAATGGAGCACGATGCGGAATCTTCAAAGGTTTGTCGTTTATCTTGCAATCCAGTTTTCAAAAATTGGACTAGTGCTGTGTGAAATATTTCTGGACTTAGTTGTGTTTCTTTTTTCATCAATAATAGGATACTGAAGGGAAAGATAATGCTGCTGCAAAACCTGAATCGAAGTCCAAAAAATCATCGTCTGAGAACAAGAGTGAGGGTGAGAAATCAATTCCTTCAACGAAGACCGATGGTGAGAATCCATCGGCATCAAAACCTCCGGTAAGTTCTATTCTGGTTATTCCTGACAAAATGCGTTTGGAATTTCAAATTTTTATTTGCATGAAAATTACTGCTCTTTTTATTGCTTCAGTCTGACTCTCATACGATAATCTCAGGAAGTTCCTCCTGACAATGAATTTGAAAAGCGCATAAGGCCAGAGGTTATTCCTCCAAATGAGATTGGAGTGTCATTTACCGATATTGGTGCCTTGGATGAGACTAAAGAATCACTTCAAGAGCTGGTCATGCTTCCTCTTCGAAGACCAGACCTTTTCAATGGCGGGCTTCTTAAACCTTGCAGAGGCATACTGCTCTTTGGTCCTCCGGGTACTGGGAAAACGATGCTTGCAAAGGCCATTGCCAATGAGGCAGGAGCAAGCTTTATAAATGTCTCAATGTCCACTATCACTTCAAAATGGTTTGGGGAAGATGAAAAGAATGTCCGAGCCCTTTTCACCCTGGCAGCCAAGATTTCTCCTACAATCATTTTTGTGGATGAGGTAGATAGTATGCTTGGGCAACGAACTAGAGTTGGAGAGCACGAAGCAATGAGGAAAATTAAGAATGAATTCATGACAAATTGGGATGGCCTGTTGACAAAACATGGAGAGCGCATTCTGGTTCTGGCAGCAACAAACAGGCCTTTTGATCTTGATGAAGCAATTATTAGGCGATTTGAGCGCAGGTATACTCAAACAATTATCCAACTGTGTTTATTTCTTGACTCCAATCAGACTAGGCAATTTTATGTTCAGACACACACTTCTATTGACTTGAGTTCCACATCAATGGTGTGAAGCTTGTACATTCACTTTAGAATTTGAGGAAATTTTTTTGCTAAGATTCTCTATTGCAATCTTCTCCAAGTCTCCACCTTTCTAACTTGTTCCAGATTTTATTCAGAAATTGGAAATTAATAACCAAGTTTCTTGCAATTTATAATTGTGTTCTTAATTATGATCACCTAAAATGCTGATTCTCATTTTTAACTTTCTACAAATCAAAATTTAAATATCTCGAATTTTATGTCAACAATAATCAGTGGCATCTTTATTGTGCTTGTGTGATCATGCGTCATTCAAGAAATACCAAGCTAAAGTTTGTTCGTGAACAGAATAATGGTTGATCTACCTTCCGTGGAGAGCAGAGAAATGATCTTGAAAACCCTTCTGTCAAAAGAAAAAGTAGACGACCTAGACTTCAAAGAGCTGGCTGCCATTACTGAAGGATATAGTGGAAGTGATCTCAAGGTTTGTGTTTTCTTGCATTATGCCATGTTACCCTTTTCTTTTGTCATTAGGTGTTGATTCTTGGCATTAACTGTTGGATGCAGAATTTATGTGTAACAGCGGCTTATCGACCAGTGAGAGAATTGATACAACAAGAAAAACAAAAAGATAAGGTAAATATTAACATCAGACAACGAGTGAATCTTCTTATGGAACTTTTTGATCATAAAGTCCCATTATCCTGGACATTTTGGAATATCTAGTGCTAATTACTTTGTCTATATAGGAAAAGAAGCCGAATGATGAAGATGGGAAGAGCTCTGAAGATGCTTCTGCTTCGAAAGAAGAAGCTAAAGAGGAGAAACTAATTAGTTTAAGGCCCTTAAACATGGAAGACATCAGGCAGGCAAAGAATCAGGTAATGGGATTTCATTAATTTTTGTTCCTCGTCAATCTTAGTTGGCTTATTGGTTATCATATTTCGCCATTGCCATACACGTGTTGGATAATCATTATGAGACTACAAACCTCGTAGCTTCAGGAAAAGGCGATTTCCTTTGAAATTTTTCCAGTTCTTAAGACAACGTATAACAATGCTCGGTATCTGTGAAACATCCAGAGAGAGTGGTAATTGTAATTCTATTACATATGGATTGGAAATTTTTATTAAAGGGTATTTCATGCTTCTGCAGGTTGCTGCCAGTTTCGCTTCTGAGGGATCCATAATGAGTGAGCTGAAGCAATGGAACGAACTATATGGAGAAGGAGGTTCAAGAAAGAAACAGCAGTTATCATACTTCCTTTAATAATGTCTGCCATGAGAACTCGGTGACAGACAGCAAGTGTTCATGAAAAACTGCAAAACACGAAATCACAGAAAACTGTTGGACATGAGACGGTCTATGTTTCCATGACAGTATCACCAGGTGCCACTGGAGCTTAGGCTGGTTCTCTATCCATAGAACCCACTTTGCTCCTTTGCTCAAATTTCAGTCGTTATGCTTAATTCATTTATGATTGCATTTGTACATATATGATTGTAGAAAAGAGGAAATTCGATCATTTATTTGGAACTGCAAGATAACGTTATACCAGTGGGCTTCCAGAATTTTAATGTTCTATATCTTGCATTTGGGCTTCTGAATAGAGGTTTAGAAGCTATGAAGCAATTGATGCGTTTGTTGAAGAATGTAATGTGTATTTATTTGTGGTAGCACTGCTGCACTGTTGTTGAACAGCATGTTGTACATCAATCATGTGTAATATTAATGCCATTTTAGTTTGTTCAATTTTCTTTGAAAGTACAACTGGTGGGATCGCTAGCGTGTAGCTTTACTTGTCTGCAATATGCCTGTATTTTCTTTGAACAATACAATAAGTACCTGTCGAGGAGATTTGGCTCTAACGACTTGTTTGGGAAGATGGACTCTTCAGTGTAGTTTACAAGATCAAGTAACATATCAAAACCAGAAGCTTACCCTTTATAAAAGTGTCTACTATGGAAATGAAGAGGATGCGAGTTTTTTAAGTCCTACTACAACTTTGTATATACTATAGTCTTATATCCAGAGTAAGCCAAGACAACTAAGAAGTTGTAGCATGTACGTATGCTTTCCAGCAAGTATTTTACATGCATTCAACACTTTCAACTACATTGGCATCGGAATCACTTGGATCTTCCAGTTGAGGGTAAAGGAGGCAAGATAAAATTGCGTTTGTAACAAGTGATAATTACTATCCGCACTAATAGAAGATAGTTCATGCAATAATGTGATATTTAGTGGCAATATAAACTCAAAAATTTCCTCTCAAATATCATATTCGATTAAATTAAGAATTTAAACGTGGTTAAACAAACCAGTAAGCATGGGTTTCCTATCACATCTGAGACTTGACAACAAAATGGAAAATCACAGCTACCAAGCGTCGCAGTAAACCTAATAAGACCCCACCTCGTCGAGTCTAGGCCAGCTTCTTGTCTTTCAGCCGGCCTTTCGGAATTTTACTCAAAACCTTTTCATTGAACACAGCATATTGTTTCTTTATCTCTGCTTCGGCTTTCTCAGAAAAAGCATCAACTTGGTCCTCATATTTCTCGTAAAGTACTGGTACTGTGTGCAACAAAACAAAACCTGTTTTGCAGGAGGCAAGGTAAAATAGGAGATCCCGCAAAAACCGAATCAGGAAACGCCAACAACAGATTTAAAATGCTAGAATAAGATAGTAAGGTAACTACGCAATAAATCTTTTATGCTAGTGCAAGAAAAGAAGTGGACGCTTACCTATATAGAACAAGGTGAGGAAGTTGTAGCAGCTTCCCAGGACAGAAAGGACCCACAGACCAGCAATTGCCTAAAAACCAGAATGCAATATTCTTATGAGCACAAAATTAGACATTTGTATCCTATATCCTTGACTGTGGCACAGAATAATTGTCATATTTTTCCTTTTTTCAAACATCAATCCGAGGGACTGAATCAGCAGAAATGATATTACAGGAAAGCAAAAGAATTTACATACTACAAGGAACTTCTTCAGATCTCTCCCAGACGCAATATCTCGGAGGATTGCAAGAGCCCTGTTGAACTCCATCCTAAAGGCAGAAGCTACACCCAGAACAATATCCTCAGGAATGATGACTTCTGGGATTCGAGGTGGAGACCTAATATGTCAATAAAAGAAGGTTATATTTCAAGCAAACTATAGAAGTAATTTTATGGGCCAATCAGAAAGCATACTTGTTGATAAAGGCAGATGCATTGGACCACAGAAAAAGGATTGCTAGAGCAAGAATTAGGATGTGGCATACTAGAGTGAGCAGATGGTACTCAAGCAATTCGAAAAACACCCAAATCGTGGTGGCAACGCCAAGCACGCCAGCAGAAATTTTCTTGTCCCTCCATAGGAAAATGTCAGCAGCTGTCAAAAATCATCACAGTAAGGCAATACATGGGAAAGAAAGTGAAATTGTAACTCTGATTTTAGATTAAATGCGACTAGAATTGTTGACGTCTTCTATTTAATTCCTCAAGTAATGCACTAATTAGAGTTATCTAGATTCTAGGACACATCAATAAAAAAGGTAATTAAAGACCTGCATTTCTAAACTTCACTTTCTTTCCAATTTTAATTGCATTCCATTATCGATTGTAAATCACCAGACACCAACAAATCAATAATACTAAAATATATATGCACATACTACAAATGTGACACCCAGACTAATTCTAGCACTTATCCTCCTAGTTGAGTGTAATCCATAATTCCACAGCGTTTCTGAGACTGCTAAAGCTACATGTATCACAGAGGATTGGTAAGATTTCAAAATAAATAATTTATAAAAATAAAAAATGCTACGCACAATTCCAGATCAGAGATTCCATGTACATTCCAACTATACAGTAGAAATTAAGTTGAAGTTGAATCAACTTTAAATGGATCCCTAGTAAAAATCACATACAATATGATTTATCAAATATATAAGGAAAATAAAAAGTACTAACAACAATGATAATGGCACCAGTATATAAACACACTAAAAAAATCATACAAGCCATTGCCGCAAATTAAACACTTCAAATCAAAATACTCCGATTCAACGTAAATATATTGATGTGCAAATTAATCGATAGAGAAATATATCATCCGTACGTTTTCCTCCGCCAAGAACCTTGTGCACAGGTTTTTCGCGGCCGAATAGGCGGTAGATCTTGGCCGTGACGGCAGCTGCCTTCGCCTTAATGTCCTTTCCGTCTTCTGAATATGATGACGACGAATCGTTATCGTGAAACTTCTCCGTGATCTTATCAACAATCGATTCAGCGGCCGATTCGTGTTTTCCGTGCTCAGCGGCGTTATCGGCCATCTCTTCAATCTCCGATCTCAACAAGCACTCACAAAATTTCAGTGACTTTTAGAGAGATTTTTACTCTCCTTTTTGCTCGATTAGCAAGTGAAAAGACGAACAGAGAGTATCGAAGCCATTTAAGAGAAGTGAGGTAGAGCTGTGGAGGCGTGAGGTTAGAGATTTCCGAGCCTAAGGTTCGTGGGACCCGAGCCAGAGATTCGGAATAACGAAAATTGATGTGGTGCAGGTGCGAGGAAAATGAAGAATTTTGTATCTCTCTGTTACTTCTGACGGCGTTTGAAATTATATTTTTAATAAATATAAATATTTAATAGAGCTTAAAATACATTCTGGTCCTTGAGATTTGTGATGTCTTGGTGATGATCGCCAATTTTGCCCTAGTTGGGATCCGACTAACCTCTCGATTTTATAACAAAAACTTCTTAAATTGGGAAATCTAGGTAGACCATGTGAAATTGAGCTTTCACCCAAATATAGTTCCCAGTTGGTTTAACTAAAAAAAATTCATAAAAAATTAAATCAAAGTTAATAATTACCTTTAATTATGTATTTTAATGAGACCTACAAACTTTATCTACTTTTCAACTACATATTGCATTAACGTTTATCAAAATCTACTAAAGATATTTTTTTAACGAAACTGTGACAACAGCTCATCAAGTCATGGCAATGGTTCTTTAAAACTAGTGCGTTATGTTCAATCTCAATGACATTGATCTTGAAATTAAGTCACTCACAACCTACTTGAAGTGAATGTCATATCATCAAGAGTTCAATCATCGAGGTTGTAGAATTGTCACGAGCATCACTATCTAATACTATACTATTAGTTCATATCAAGTATTTCAGAACAATCTAATTGTAATTCTCGTACTTGCTCTAAAGTCCATAAGGAGTGCTTATATTAAATAATCTATAACATTTGTTTCTAGAAATATTTCATTCACTTTCTTATTTGATTTTAGATTAAATCCAACTTTATACATATTCACCTCTTAGAAAGAAAAATATTTAAACCAAAATACTTATAACATGGCAATACATTTATACAAAACTTATCCCCTACCTAACACACATAGTGAACAGTAGACAATTGAGTAAAATCCATTAGCGAAATAATTTGATGTATACACAAAATCATTGTGGTAAAGATCGTAATGCCAAAGGTTGTGCATATGAGGAACTTCTATCCGACATCACATCTTATGTATCACTATTAGCATTCATCATACCTTGGAGGTCTCTAAATATAAAGGCGTGTATTTAAGTTTTGAGTCTCTCAATGATTTTATATATGTGCACCTTGCATGACCCATTATCATCCGTTGCCTTCGAAATTCGATGATCGAGACATAACACTATCAACTTCGTGTAACTATATACTAGTCTTTTTATTTGATCGTGAAAGCCCAAGTTGGGTCCCTGATTGTTTTTCCTTGAACATTAGCTTCTTAGTTTAAAATTCAAATGTCATCGGTCAGTTGATCGTTTAACTTGTCTACTTATTAGCCTTAGCCTTAGCCTTTTTTTTTTTTTTTAAGCATCATCAACACATCTCAAGTATTCTCGAGTCGTACTAGTGATGATGTTGGGTCATGCCAAGGCTGGATTCTAACTCATATATGCAATTAGAGCTCCACGTTTTATCATGTGGCTCTTGCCGATTCCATTCAATTGATTTCTCAACCATAAAAGCCTACTCGACTTGAGCGTTTTCGACCAGATTTGACTGGCTCTTTCGACCAAGCGACCGTCCAAATTTCAACCTCTTCGACAATCATCCAAGTGATAAGTATTTTATACCTTGTATCTTTCCTTGTGCAAAAACTTTTGTACTTTTTAAAGCACCATAGACTCAATTTAACACAAGCCATGTAAAACTACACTACCCAAACAAGTTTAGCTTCAGTTTTCTAATGAGATTCGATAAAGAAACCGGAATTTTTCAAGTTCCATATCACAATCCTAAATTAACAAAAGAAAGAAGAGAGCAGCAAAATCAAGGAGAAGGGCTTATTACCTTTTAATTTAATGAGACTGGCTTTGATTGATAGGGAAGAAAATTGTTCTCAAAAATCTCCCTCAGCAGCAGTTTTTGAAGAGCAAAAGAAAAATCCATTCCAATTCATTCAATTGTTGCAGCATTTTCTTGGCTAGTTTTAATAACAAAACAGGACATCCAAAGAATATGCTCTTTGCTCAGCCAAGTCAGTCCGCGTTCAGACAAAATATTGAATTATACACGAGTCTATTATCTGTAGTTAGGTCCAGAAGATAATATTTAAATAGGGTTATATTCGTTGATGCCGCCCAACTTTATACTTAACCCCCGTTTGGACTCTACCTTACCAAGAAAATACATTTTAAAATAATAAAAAGTTGGAGAATGTGTGATTGAAAAATAAGGAAAAATTTTGAGTTTGCATATAAAATTATTTTTTGAGAAAATGTGTAATTGAAAATGAGTATTGAAAAAATGAATTTTGAAAATAATTGAGCTCAAACAGGGGCTTAGTGTTATCGATGTCATCCAATTTAATATTATTTTACTATAATCATCCAATTTCATACAACGTTTAACAATGACTATCTAGGGTTTTTTTTTTTCACAATTTTCCCTAATTTTAAATGGAGTAAAACGGTAACTTTGTATTATATATAAAATAATTTTTTTAAAAAAATTTGAAACATATTATAAAAATACGATGGGAGGTATAGACAATTACGGTAAAATTTGATTTTGAAAAATATTCGGAAGAAAAATCAGCAATACCAATTGCGCAGCAGCGGAAAGGTAAAAATTGTTTGACCTAGAAAACGTCGACTAAAAATAATGAAATTTTAACAGATACTATGACATTCATATACGTACATCATATAAAAAATTGGNTATATATATATATATATATAATGCAAGTTTACCATTTTACCTTTTTTAAAATCAGTGAAATGGTGAAAAGAAAAGTTGAATGACCATAGTGAAACATTATATGAAATTAGGTGGTCATGATGAAATAATTTAAATTGTGTGATCATAATAACATTAAATATAAAGTTGAATAGCTTTTGCTGGATTTTAACCTTATTTAAATAAATAAACATCTTTTCTTTTTTAAGACAACATTTAAATATGTAAATATAAATTCTCTATAATATATAAAATGGAATAATTTTTATTACCAACCAAAAAATTTGATGCTGCCGAATTAGGAAGACTATTACCGATTTATAGGGTTTTGGTTGAAAAGACTAGTTTTTCACTTTTCAAGACAATTTTTTATCATTTGATTTTTAAAGGCTACCTATCTCGATTCTTAATTTATTAGTCGAATTAGTCGGTCCAAACGAATTTTAACATTGTGTTTTTTCGCACCTTAGGAATTATGTCCTTAATTACGCAACGACAATATTAAATAGCGACAATATGCACGAGCTGAAAAGAAATTATAATAGCAAGACGAGCGAATGCTTGTCAAAGATCAAACTAGAATCAAAATCGGCTTTGATGCCATGTTAACACTATTGAGATAACAACTAGTAAAAACTTGTATGGTTTTATCTTTACGTAATTGATAAAAAGTGCAACTGCATATTCTAATAAATTTTATTTTATTTTTAAAAATCCTAATTGAACTTATATAATAAAAAGTAGCTTTTTCATTGACTTTTTTAAAGTTCCACCAACCGAGACCTTATGTATAGATTAATTTCAAAAATATTTTATACTTATTACTCAATTAAACTATTAAGTAAATAATTCCAAGAAATCAAGATTAATGTGACAATGCCATACTGCACTAATTAATCAATACAACTGTTTTTAAGTAAATAAAGTATATAAATTATATAATGTCCATATTTAATTTTGAATTTTTTTTTTATATAATTAAGTCAAAAACACAACTATCAATATTTGCTTAGATTCACGTTGATATTAAAGGATTCTCCACGTGATAAAATTTAAGAGGCCGTAATTATATATTTTTGTAGTACAAATAGGCTCCAAGTTAAGTTCGGCAAGTAAAAAACACAAGCCTCCTTGCTTTCGTTCTTGAATCAAATCAATATCAAAAGACACCTCTTAACATTATTAATAGTTGAGATGTCATTGTATCGGGTTCGTTATTATCTCTATGCTTTATTTTTTCTGAAGAGTCTGATTTTTGAACACGAAATACTTTATTTATTTAACTTTTACAAAAACATAATCCCGCCTTTCACTTTTAGGAGATGGGAATTCGTTCGTATCTAATGGATTAGCTTTGTCTCTTCTGTGAATCTTCATGCAGGAAACGAAAGAAATTTATGTTCTTGTTTATGAATATATATATATTGTTTGAAATTGGTTTATTATAAGTTGGTTCTGACCAATTTTGATCAATTATTTTAAGTGGGACATGTTATTCAAATATGGGGTTCTTTGATAAATTTAGCCTGTTTTAATTTTATTTTTTAGAATAAAATTTGGTGTGCGTTCCTAATTTAAATTCTTTTTGGTGTTTCGTTGTACTGATAACAGAAATCTGTGTTTACCATGGACAAAATTGACGAGAAAATCAAGCAGAAAGTGACGGACAAAATCGCTAACCTCCTAGGTACTTTACTTGTATATGGAATAAGTTGGGATGGACAATTAAAAGAGAAGGAATTAGTATGTTACGGTTGAATCCCCTTTTGAATAGTAATATCAAACATGTTTAATTAAAAAAAGAATTAATTAATTTGTTGATTTTAAGAAAATTGAGATAATGAAACACCAAAATATTGGAAAATTTTAATGTTTTTTTATAAATTTTATTTTTCGTATTATTATCATTTTCAATAATATGTACTAGGCATGATCCACAAGTAAAAAAAAATAAAAATTGATTTGTATGATTTCAAGAAAACCCATATCTTGAATTCTAATGAATATTTTTCTTGAATTTATAGGTGTAACATCCATCAATAGATTCAAACGTCAAGAAAGCGACATTAATCGGAACCATTGATCCAATTTTTGTGGCGGAGAAATTGAACAAGCTTAGCAGTACCAAAATACTTACAGTAGATCCTACATAAGAGTCTAAGAAGAAGAAAAAATTAGAAGTGACAAGAAATTACAATAAACATGCTTTTTTTTAGAACAAAATTTTTTTAAAAGCTTTAAACCTCTATGATAGTATATAAATAATTTAATATGATGATTTACTATTGACCGTATTTTAACTAAAATTAATCCTAACAAGAACATTTTAAGTATTTTAAGACGACATTTAAATAAATAAATAACTCTCTCTAGTATATAAAGTCTGCCTGTATATTTGTTAATTGTAATTACAAATAATTTATATTACGAACTAAAAAAATTGACACTCCAAAATCTGAAAAACCATTACGGGTTCATTGGGTTCCGATTGAATATGCATTCAATTTTTAAAGGCTAACCAACTAAATTTTATTAGTCGAACCAGTCGTTCAGACCCATTATATATTAACATTGTGATTTTTCGCATCTTGTGAATTATGTCACTGGTTATGACACAATAGTAGTATATTGTAATAATATATAGTAAATAAAGAAAATGAGAATGGCATGATGAGCGACACAAGACTACTTATTGAAGATCGAAAGCAAAGTCTTCTTATACCTAGAATCAAAGTTGGCTATTATAACATGTCAACTACTATCGAGACAACAACTAATAGAACTTGACTATCTTATTTTACCGGAAGTTTACAGAGACACTATCATGTAATTATACTTTGTATACCACATTTCATAAATTTAGGCCTAAATGCTACATTCTAAAATGATAATAAATAGACCCCTTTACTGAAAGAAAAAATAAATAAAAAAATTAGGGTTACATGTATGCCTAAATAGCTAAACAAACAAAAATTCTTGGTTGAATTAACAAATTACATCTTGTATATTACCTCATCTAACAGTAATGCATCAAAATATTTCAATTTTTAATGGAAAAAAATAATATAATAATTTAGAGGGAAACTAGTGAAATTAAAAAAAAAAAAATAGGAAAAATAATAAATAGTTTTTAGGATTAGTAAAATTAAGTGTTAAAGCGAAAGAACTCGTTGTAGTACTTCAAAAATTTACTCTTTAAATTTATAGATACTTTTTAAATTTCTAAATATATTCTTAAAAAATGATTTTCTTAAAGATGCTCTTAATATTTACATTGACATATTTATAACATCTTTTCCCCTTTAACAGCCATTATTTTTGGTAAAAAAATTGTTCTACTTTACCATACGAAGCTCTTGTTTGGTAAGAGTTAAAATTAAATTTTTAGTAGATTTATGCAAGTGATGCATTTTATAAAATTCCTTTATTCAACATTATTAAGAAAAAATGTCACCACAGTCTTATAAAATATTTTCTTTTTAGAAAATACTAATAAAACTGGAACTATAATGTCTAAGAAGGAAAGACAAAGACCAATGTATGGATTTATGTCAAAAATATTTTGTATCAATTTCACCATCAAACTATTAAATAAATAATGCAAGGAAATCAAGAAAATGACACAAACTCTCAATAACGCGCTAATTACTCTATCAAAATATTAAGCCCTCCTTCGAGCATCATTTCTTGGGGTTAATAAATTTTGGAATGGTGATATTTTAGATAATTTGCAGTTAAAAAGTATAGAAAAGTTTTGAGTTTACGTATATAGAGGGTGTTTGGTGTGAATTAAAATTAGATTTTTAGTAGATTGTGATAGAAATTTTTGAAATGTATAGTTAAAAAGTTGTGGGATCCATAAAAGATGTGATTAATATTGATTGTTTGATTTTGACTTAGATTAAAATATGTACCAAACAGGACCATAATATTTTATTGTGTGAACGTGTAATTGAGAATAAGTTTTGAAAAAAATG
>CAIGRB010002489.1:36369-46966 GCA_903798255.1 Fraxinus quadrangulata | reverse complement strand
ATTAAAAATTCAAATCTGATTTTAAAATAAAGATCTTGAAAAGTAGGGAGGAGTGTAATTACCACTTACTTTTTTGTAAACAAACTTTTCCTTAGCCCAACATTATGAATAGTCCAATCCAATCTAGGCCCAAAAGCCAAGCCCAAATTTCAAGTCTATGATAATTGCCTAACCTGAGGTCAAATATTGTATAATCTGTAATGTCACTTAGAAATGAAGAAAATGTACAATTTTTTCCTTTAAAAATTATTTTTACTCGCAAAAGAATTATCGACAGTTCAAAAAGAAACCAAAAAAGTAAATAAAAATTCAGTGTATATCGTTGATCACTATTTACATATTTACCTCACTTTTATCACTGTGCAGATAAAGAATAACCACTCTCTCTTATTATACACACACCAATCCAGCACATTATTTTACGGTAGTAGGAATTTTGAAACCAAATGAAATGTACCACCCTCGTCTCCCTGGTCACTTTAATTGCTTCGACACTCTCTCGATAAACAATATTTTGTACACGATCTTACGATTTTTCGCATCAGTCGATCCATTTCATAAATTCATCCAAGGAATTTTTGGAATTAGTATCACCACCCTTGTCACTTTGATCACCCTGTCCATCTCCTCCGGCCACCACGATCACCTTGGGTGCCCGCACTTTGAACCTTTCAGGCCTCTTCGAACCGAGGCCGAGGCTCCTTCCAAGAGTCCGAAAACTTGTCATCTCTTTGTTCTTCCTCGAAGCATTACCAGTTTTCTTAAACACAGCCACAAAATCTTCGTAACTTTTTGGGAAAATTTTCTTGAAAAATGCATGTCTTCTAACATAAATTTCCCTGAAAGATTCCAGTAGCACCAGCAACCTCGGATCAACCCCTTTCCCAGATTTCCATCGAATCATATGTGGTCGATGATATTTTTCCCCAAAATCTTCTCTGTATAATCTAGAAAAATCATTTTCCCAGCCGGGATATGAATCGATGGCAGTGTTTGATTCCTCGTAGGAAAAATTGGACATCATTTTTTCTTCAGAAAACAGAATGAGAATTTTCGCAAGTATATGTGAAGAATGTATGTTTGATGAAGAATTGATTGAAAATATGCAATTTATAGTGTTTGTTTAGGAGCAATTAAAAGTCAATAAAAATTGAAAATATAGCCGTTATTGAGTCTCACTCATCTAATAAAAATCAACAATAATGTTTAATATTTTAATTTTAATTCGATTTTAAATAGCTTGACGTACAAGCAAAAGCAAGAATCTCTTGTTTGACTATGGGATGATTACTAGGTCATGTAAGAGCGTAGACAACGCGTAGATGACTGGATTAATATGGGTTTTAGGCTAATGTTTGGTTCATATACAAAAATGGATTAAAATTTACTCAAAAATCAATATTGATTTAATTTTATCTATGCATCTTATGGGTATTTATGCATCTTATGGGCTCCACAATTTTTCAATCACGTATTTTATTAACTTTTATCAAAATTTACTAAAACTTTTATTTTTATCTAAATAAAATAGGGGCTAGATGAGCCTGTTTGAACCCCTTTTGGTTAAAAACGCATTTTGAAATAGTGATTTGATAAAGAATGTGTGGTTAAAATAAAAAAAAATATTTGTATTTACATGTAATATAATTTTATTAAAAAACGTGTAGTTAAAAATAAAAGCAAAACAATATATTTTGACTGATGGGAACAACAATATTTATGGGATCGAAGGCAGCTTTCAATTTTTCAGACATTTTTATTGAGTTTCCCGTTACATTGTGAACTTGGTGGTTGAACTTACACTTTATTACACTCTTGTTTGTGCGTGTATGTTAATTAGATCACTAGTGAAAATGTGGTTTGACAACCGAGTTATTTGTAAACTGGAATTTCAAGTGTCAACTGGACTAATACGTCAACTTTTTCATTAGTTTGACAAACAAATATACACCATATTTCGCCTCAATTAAAATTATAATTAGCCTCTATTTGGGGCACATTTTTAATTAAAAAATGAAAAATATAGTCGTTGGAAATGAAATGACAGCTAGCCACTTTTTTGACATTCATCTCACAGGTGGGACCCAAATTTGACAACCAACGGTCATATTTTTTCTTCAAATGAATTGAAAATGTACTCTAAACGGAGGCTTAATTTTTTTTTCTCTTCTTATAAACCACACATTCTGCAATAAAATAATAGTACGCGCAAATCTAAAACGTTTTCTTCTTCTTTAATAACTCATTTTAAAAAAAATATATTATTCAAAAAATTAAAATAGCAAATAATGGGAGCCAAACGGGGCATAATATAATGACAATTCTAATAAAATTATAATTTTGACATTCAATTGTTATAAAATAAAATTGGATGATTAATTTAAAATGAAATAAATAGACGATTCAGCAAAAATTAGGATGGGGGAGAAATCTAGGTGGGGAGTGGAGTGCGGATGCAATTTTTTTCTTTCCTTTTTTACTCCTCTTTGTCTTATTTACTACTCCTTTCTTCGTTTTTCTTAAAATTATATTTAAATCACCATAAAGCTGACGATGATCAAATTGTAGCCTTAAAGAGACGGTATTTGAGTCTAGAATCTTTGTTCTTTTCTTTCGCACTTCCGTTTCTTGTGTTCTTCTTCATGCCTGTACAAATCCAAATGATAATTATAAAAATATAAAGTTCAAAATGACGAGTTAAAAATATTAAGAACTAACATGTTAAATCTGAAAAAGATTAAGGAACGAAGTGCAATTTTCCAATAACATATAGTTCTTCCAAACGTGTCACAAACTTGGGCATTTTCGCTTGTCGTAAATCAGAAGCTTCATTTCACTCTCAAAGGGCCCTCGCGAAAATACACGCAGACTCACGCGCAAAAAAGAGGAAAATCTACAAAGGAATGAAATCATTGACTCTAATTCATGGGATTCAACTCGGTCACCACTCAACTTACTTCTCAAGGTAAAAGGGGTTGAAACAAAGATTATGATTTAAAGTTGTTTCATATTTTCTCAAATGATATCAAATGGGCTTTAATCTGTGGGTTTAGAATTTGCTCTATCTGGTCTTTAATCGTGTTCTTTTTTTATATGCATTGTAATTTCAGTTTCTGCAAAAGTTAAAAGAGCTAAAAAATGTCAAGTTCTGCGAACGAAGATCAAGAACAGAGGTAATGATATATATAATTTCTTTTAATAGTTTTGAAATTTAGTTTTTGGAGTTTTTCCTTCTTGGGTTATGGTCTATGAGTGTTTTAAGTGTCGTGTGCAAAGAAAGAAAGAATTGTCAGTTATGCTTGCAGATGTAAAAATCTTTCTTTGTGCCTTTTCTCCTATAATTTGATTAATCGAGATTGAAAATTTATTTTTGGAGTTCTTCCTTTGCGGGTTTTGATATATGAGTGATTTTAATTATATTCTGTGCAAAAAGGAAGTAAAAAACCAATTATTCTTTTCATTCTGATGTCTATAGGAGCTTAGATGTAACCCGTGGATCAAAGTTTTCGACTTTCATGTTCTTTTTGAAAAATTGGAAACTTAGATTTGTTTGAACTTGTGTATAATTGAACTCAGAGCTTTTACGGTTCCATAGTAGAAGAAGCCTTGTTACTGGAAGTTTGGTTTTGATTGATGACTATATACTTAAAATCTTGGGAATTTTATTGTGCTCTTCTTGCAGTTGTCATAAATTATCTGAACGTGATTGCAATTCATAACCTAGATTTAGTAATTATTCTGTAGAAATTTGATTGTGCTAAATCTTGTGTAAAGAGATGCACCCCATAACTCAACAGAAAAAGAGATAAATTATTGACATTGCTGTTTCTAGATGTCTACTATAAAAGAAAAATCCTTGCCAAGTTTACTGTTCCAAATTGTTAGTATGTTATTGTATTTAAAAAGCAGACTATTATGTAATCTGCTAGAGGCTTAATGTTTCCATTTATTAGTGTTGTTCAGCTGGATAAATTTATAAAACTTTAGAATGTCCTCGTTGAATATAAAGTGTAACTATAATTGAATCCATTGAGGGGAGAATTATTGGCAGTTGAAAGGTAATATTATCAGTTACTTGAATAATTGAATTGAAAATCTGCACCGATAAGATATGACATTTACACAACATTTTTAGCTAATCTTAAATAAATAGAAAATGTAAAAGAAGCAACTTTCAGAAAACCTTAAGCATGTTTGGCCAAGAAAGTTACTTTAAAATTAACCGAACAAGCTGTATGACTAGTGAGAAACCTACTTTTCCTGACACAAATTATGCCCAGGGAAGATTGTCTAAATGCTCACCGTTCTTTTATCCAATTCATCTTCATCAGTCTCTGTTCTGTCCTTTTGAACCTTCCATTTCCCTCGTTTGTTCTATGCAATTAACTTAGTGGTGGGACTATTGTCAGGTTTAACTCCATTAATTATTACATTCAGAAACTTGCAAAACAAGGATACACTGGCATATAAGCTGCACTTGGAGTACTGCAGTCATTGTCTTTCTTTCTGTTGATAGGAGAAGTTCAACAGTCATTGAAAACTGTCTTGAGTGCTCTCAAAGCAGTTACTAAACTAGCTGCATCTTGTTGGATGATAAAGTGTTACTTGAAGCACATAAAGATGAACACAAATGAGCACGCACGTTCTTGCGTTCTTGCGATGGAAAAAACACAGTTGCAGTCAACGTCTTTCATTTGTAAATAAAACTGTACATTTCAAAATCTTCAAGGAAACAGAAAACCAAATATAACCTATAGAAAACCAAATCCTTGGTTTGTTGTCGCTTATAGGATATGTTTTCTGTTGTTCAGAAGAAAGCATGTGAATTATCTCTTGGTTGCTTCTTTTTTATTTGCTCCTGTTATAGTATATGTAGCTTGAAGATTCATCCCTGGTTAATTTCCCATCTTGCTAGTATTTTTCGTGGACCTTTTGGATTTCCTTTTATTATATCTTTCAACAAATGGAAAGGAACTGCAATTGGGATCTATGATTTCAGAAAGATTGGCTTTGATGTGAGAGTTAGGTTTGAGCTGATGTATGTAAATCAAATCATTGAGAGTTTTTCTGCTTGAGAAGGAAGTAAGAATGTTGCCACGTCAATTCTACACTTGCTATACTCTCCATGCATGAATTTGCGGGTATTTGTGTGTCAGTGAATCACTGGGGGATTCTAACTCTAAAAGTTCCCATTTCAGTTGAATGACTTTCCAGTTCACCTACTGCAAGTCAGTAGGTTAGGTTCCTTTTCTAGCTGGAAAAATCCTGTTAACACGGCATTGATCCAAAGTCTATTGTGCTTGCACCTATTTGAGTTCATTTTATCGTGACAATTTTATTTTCTAGAAGGGAAACTATGGAGAATGAAATTACTTAGTAGTTGATAGACCCCACTTATTGCATTCAGGGCTCCTAATTCATTCTCTGAGATTGGGTTCTTGACATAGGGTTCAATAATTTTTATAATAAGAGAAAAAGTTGCGATGCATTTTAAGTTTACTTTTTGTGAAATAGAATCTTTTTTACCACATTGTTGATGATTGAATATAAATAAATAAATGTCCCCTATTTAATGGCTTAAACTTTTAGATGAGGTTATTAAGGTAGTATTATAGTCCGGCGAAAGACCTGGTTCAAGTCTCATTGCCATCTATTTATAAAATTTGTGCGGGTGTAAGTCCTTATGAACCTGCAAGTAAAGTGGTCTTGTTGATGTTTTTATTTAAATAAATAATTTTTCCCATCTCTTTAAGCTCTTAGATAAGATGGTTAACCTTGATGTTTATATTAAAGAAGAAATATAGGCTTCAACGCATGGAAACCTTGGTGTTTGTATTACATGTTATAATTATAGTTTAACCATGTTGGAATTTCTTTTCATTTCATTAATTTAGAGCAAGGGAAATAAAACCGACATCCCTTATAGAGTGACTATGTTACTTTTCTATCCACTGAAAAAGGGACATATATAATATATTCGTCATTCTTCAGCTAGTTGATGTTATTTTCATAGTTATTCTGATATTGAAGCACTACTATATCAGGAAAGATACTACCATGGAAGACCCAAAGGCAATGACAATTGAGTTTCTTCGGGCAAGATTGTTATCTGAGAGATCTGTCTCAAAATCAGCAAGACAGAGAGCTGATGAACTGGCCGAGAGGGTGGGTTACAGTATTTGATCTACTCCCGTCCGTCTCATATTGTTTATCATGTAATATGTATTGACTTTTTTGGTCAGTTGGATCATGTTTTCAATTAAAGTTGGACTTAATTTAACTTGGATTAGGAAGTAACATGTGGGAATTTGTAAACTACATTCAAATTTCAAGCTTCATTTCCTGAAACAAAGTAAATTATGATTGTTCTGCTTCAAGAATTGGTTAAATTGAAAAGTGAACCTGCGACAAACAATTTGAGACAAAGGGTATATATGTAAGTGGGAAGACTTGTAGTTGCCTCTTTCTTCCCTCTTCTCCACCATAAAGGTGTTCATAAATCCTAGTTCTGCTGGTTTAAGTGTTAAATCATAAAATTTGTTATCCCTTCCTTGAATCTGTGTATATATATGCAGGTGGAAGAACTTGAAGAGCAGCTGAAGTTTGTGTCTCTGCAAAGAAAGAAAGCTGAGATGGCAACTGCAGATGTTCTTGCAATTTTAGAGGATCATGGGATAAGTGATGTATCCGAGGGATTTGATTCAAACTCTGATCAGGAAGAAACTCTCTGTGAATCTAATTCTCATAAGGATATGGCAATGGGAAATGAAGCTTCCACCAACATAAAAATAAGAAGAAATGGTAAGGAGGCATATTCTAGTTCTGAAATTGAATCCTCTCCTTCGATTGGTAGGAGCCTGTCCTGGAAAAGTGGTAAAGATTTGCAGTATCCTCTTGAAAGGAAGAAATACATGGATTTGGCCAGGAGACGTGCTAGTTTTGCATCAACTGGTTCTTCTTCAACGAGGCGGGTTGGTAAATCATGCCGCATGATAAGGCACAGGGGGACTAGGTAATTTTCTTGCTTTGGATTCTGATATTTACCCACACTTAACTTATTTTGGTAGCTATTAAATGTCCTGATCTAATATTTAATCTTATGATCATATTAGCCTCATGTGATGACATCTGCATTGGACACTTATAAGGAACTCTCTCATCTGGAAAATGATTCTGAGATGTGTAATTAGTTTGCTTTCTGTTAATGAAAACAAATTCAATAATAGCAAATTGGCTAAGCTTACGTCTTTTTTGTTTTTTGTTTCCTTTACCTGGGCCTAGGTGGGTGGGTGGGGGGTATGGTGAACCCTGCATGTAGATTATTAAATATTAGATGAGGTTTTTTTTTTTTTTTTAATCTTTTCAAAAAAATAAAGTTTAACCAAACATGCTGTATGACTATACTTGGTGAAAACCTCTCAAAAGTTAAAAATGTTTGAAGGTAATGAAAAATAAATTTTACATTTTTTTTATCCTCTCCCATTTTGTTTCTCTTTCTGTTGATTCGTCTACAATCTGTTGCTCTTTCTAGTCTTCAGATGCATGGTATAGTCAGCTCATTGCAAAGCTGGATTTTAAATGCACTTGGAATGTAATCATTCTTTTGTTTTTACCAGATCGGCAATAGAGGAGTCTCAGAATGATGCCCACGTGAAAGCAACCTACTGCTCTGAAATTGAACCTGATACATCAAGAAAAAGCTCTGAACACGATAAAGAGAAGAACCTACTGAAAAATTCACCATTAGTGTTGGAAAATCACAAGCAAGAAACTAATGGCCATTATTTTGGTGGACTTGGGGGAGATAACGACATGGAAAGAGCATTACAACATCAAGCACAACTCATAGGGCAATATGAAGAAGAGGAGAAGGCCCAAAGAGAATGGGAGGAGAAGTTCAGAGAGAATAGCAGTTACACACTGGTAAAGTTTCATCAGTTTCAAACTTTTCACCGTTTATGCAAGCTAACGTTTGGTTCATAAAAAGATTTGACTTCTATTTCCTGTTCTAAAGACTACATAAGAGGGTATTTTTATTTGGTGAATTACAATTTACTGCACGAAGTATTTGAAATTATCTGTTGTCTGTTGTTTAAGTGTGCAGCCTCCAAACTCCGTAGGGAAAATAAAATAGGACAGAAACAATGCAGAAGTTTTAACATCTAGTCAATTATTTGACACATCCCTCGTCCTTTATTTACTTCATCAGTAAAACCATCAAAATGCCTTTATCGATTTCTAATAAACAATAATGTACTTCACCTATTTTTTTTCAAAAAAGTTTATTTGTCCAGATACTAGACTGAGACTATACACTGAGTTCTGCATTCCACCAATTTTCTGATTTCCTGTATCAGTTCCATTGATGCACATGAATCGCACGACTTCCATAGGAGAACCTTCAAAGTTTAGCCATTGTTTCTGCCTATTCAACTTTATAACACCTCCATAGAGCCTTTTCTGCTTGAAGAGGAAAAAGCACTCTGCTTTCTTCCATCTTTAACAGTCACTTGTTGATTTCCTTGTCACCTTCTTTGTTCATTCCTTATCCTTCCTAATGTTAATTCATCTGTCCATTGATGAAGCTGTATTGTTCTCGAATTTTCCAACAAGATCTGAGTATTCTGCTGCTTACAAGTATTATCCTTCCAGTGATATGTAAAGCCCCATCCATTAGTTTCAGGTATTTTCTACTAATCAAGAGATTCAAATTGGATCCTTGCATCTAAATGGTATAGCGGGTGCCCCATATATGAACTCCGTAGAAATATTGCCTTCAATGATTTTTGGACCCAATCATGCACGAGTGCCTATTAGATGATACTATATATTGTCTCTAATAAATGTACAAGACATTAAGCTTACGAGCAGAAGTTTGATGCTAATATTTCTGTTTTGTGAAATTCTAGTCTTGTGCATTTAAGAGGCACTTATATAAGTTACTCAATTTTTGTGTATTTCTCCTAGGTCATGTTCACTTTAATGTTTTTAATTGAGCATAAATTTTTATATTAGCACCCTTTTCAATGTTTTCTAGCTGTTCTCTATAAATGTCTGATCCGCTTTGACTTATTATTCATGAACTACCAGGATTTGTGTGACCCAGGGAACCATTCAGATGTGACTGAAGAGCATAATGAGCTTAGAACACCTGAACCGCCATACACTGCAGGAGCAACAAGTTCAGGTAACCAAGTAATGAAGTCAGAGCAGGTGGAGGCGTACGTCTATCGAGAACCTGAAATGTCCAAGAGTTTTCCGTCTATTACAGATGCCAACAAGGGTACCTTACCGGATCAAAGATGCAGTGGCAAAATTTCTTTTGAATCTTCAGCACCAGAATTTTCTCATCCTAGGTCTATGGGGAGCGGTGATCAACAGTTTTCAGGAAACCATCATGATGCACCTTTGCATAGTTCTCATCAATGTTTGCCCAGCGGTAACTCAAGATACTCTTCAGCAAAGATCTCTTTATCTCATGCAGGAAACAGTATGCAGATGTATGTTTCTTCAGGAAGCCCTTTGTGCCGTGATCTTGCAGTTATGCCTCAAGAAACTTTTACTGATTTGGGTTCTGTCCTTGAGAAACTTCAGCAAGCTAAATTGTCATTGAAACAGAATCTCAATAGCTCACCGCTGGTACCCGGAGGCACGTCTGGCAATATAGTCAAATCATCTAATCCTGAAACAAACACTTTGGACAAGTTCAAAATTCCTGTTGCTTGTCCCGGTCTTTTTAGGTTGCCAACTGATAACGAGTTTGAAGCGATTAACAGAAGCAACCGTCCAGGCATTGGTACACAGTTTGGTCACACAAAGATTTCTCCAGAAAGTGCCGGTGAAAGATTTTCTTCAAATCCTTTTGTTGAGTCTAGAAGTGCTTTCGTTGCTGACCAGTTTCTCAATGTTCCCCCGAGCTCTTTTACTGAAATCAGGCCAAGAGTTTCTACGCAGAGGTCTCTGTCTCAGCCTAGATTGGGTGGTGTAGGTCCATCCTCTTCTGATGGATTGAACTTTCTTAATCCTCACATGGATATGGTTCTTCCTTCTTCAAGCAATGATTTTTATCCTTTCCTCCCAGACTTCACTCTGAGATTACCTTCAAGTGAAGGAATTTCTAGAACCTTTCCAAGTTCAGAATTAGGGGTACACTCAGTCAATCGCTTCTTTTCATATGATGATCGTTATCGACCTAATATGTATAGATAGCCATCTACTACTTGAGCAACTCAAGTTATCCTGGTTATGCTATCTGGAATTGTGTTGATATTGGACTTTATAGTAGCTCCCTTTTTTTAATCTCCCTTTCCTTTTGTTGTTAGTTGAATCTTCTGGTACAGTCTACTGAATGCCTTAGCCTTTCTGATAGAATTCACTTTGGCACAGTCCATTCTGATCAAGTCTACGTACTAACTTCTATGCTTGGTTATTGGTGGCTTTGCTTTTGTGTGTGATTTATTTTAAACGTGGACTTCAAACTATTGAGAGTATCAAGACATGAAGATACAACAGAATTTTTGACAAGCCGCCAGTGGTTCTGATATAACAGTGCATGAAAACCGCAAGGCACTGGGACTTTTGTTGAACTTAGTGATTG
>CAIGRB010002489.1:26105-36266 GCA_903798255.1 Fraxinus quadrangulata | reverse complement strand
GTAGTATTGGACGTTGCTCTGCCAAGAGTCGCTAATACAGCATCGTTCGGGTATGTCAAGAATCATATGAAGGTTGTGAATGATCAATAGATGATTCGTCACTCTTAGATAGTAAGAGATTATGATCTACGTTTCATTCAGTTAAGTTGATATCGAAGTTCTTGATCGAGATAAATACGTAAGTCGAGAGTTTTGAATATTATTGACTTAAGAACGGGATGAAAGATATGATCGATAATAAAGATTAACATACCAATATCTCGTAATTGATTGGATCATAATGCTTAAAGGATTATAATTTTATGGTAAATGAACAAGTTTGACTTTTGTCACACCAATTATCATGTTACATTTTCGATCACATATATTACCAGACACATTGCTAAATGTCAATTTGAGACGATTAATATTAATTAATTAGTATAGGTAAATTATTTGTTTTTAATTTATCTTATTTTGATTAGATAAAAAATAATTTTTGTCGTCCGCCATTATGATCGAGAACCTAATGGATTATACACGTAAGAGAGAATTAGAAAAATGATATTAAGAATTAATTAATTGACAAGTGGGACATTTGTATCATTACTTAACTGGATTGTTTATTAATGAGCTTAAGTTAATTAATTAATTATTAATTTATGAGCAAAGTTTAATTATTTAAATTAATTAACTAAAGTGCCGAATTCCGTTTAGTAGATGGGTTAATTCCACTTAAATATTTATAAATAAACAATTATGGTTTAAGTTTTTCACAGTTGTTACCACAGCAATTGAGATTGTCAACATAATATCACAATTTTGTTAACACAAGAAAGAGAAACCCCTAATATCTCATTCTTGTTTTCTTCGGTGGATTATCATTGGAGGTTGAATAATTAGGTAGCTGTTTGTGGAAAGATCGTGGTAGATCAAGATTCTCAGAGGAATTCGAAAAGTTTGCTAAAAGTATAATTTTAACAATCATGCTTGATGTATATCATAATCTACATTACATATTACACTTTACCACGTGACCTTATTCAATTTGATAGTTTAAAAAAAATAGCTTTTTCAACCAATTATTTGTTGACAACATAGCAAATGTCCACCATAGTGTGATAAATGAGTATACAAATGGCTTTACCCTAATTTTGATTACGATTTCTATCTAAACTGAAAAATATTTTAAATTTCGTTGTGCATGCACAAGTAAATTCCCAATAATAGTATCAAAGTCGACTTTATATTTTTTAGAAATTATTTTTGAACCTTGATGACAATCAATGGTTGGTTGTTATGGGTGCAACCTCACTTCCACTTGCCGTCTACGTTCCAAAACTCCCTATCATACAATACGATAAATCTCATTGTTTTCGATATGATATAGAAAAACCCATGGATTAAGATCCACTCTGATGTTAACAATACATTCATAGATATCTACATTAAAAAATTTTGTGTAAGATTGTGAAAAGATTTAAAAACAAATCATACGAGGAAATTCGGCAAATTCATATACATTCATAGATATCTACATTAATAAATTTTGTGTAAGCTTGTGAAAAGATTTAAAAACAAATCATACGAGGAAATTCGGCATTTTCAACACTCAAATGTCGATAATTTCCATAAAGTAAAATATTAAAATTGTGTAGTTAAACGATACAAGACAAGCATGTGAAGTAATTTGTTTGTTACTTATAATCACGGTGATCACAACCATTTTTGTAGAAAAAAGAGTTTTATATAATGATTTTAAAGAAAATAATTGGTCAAAAAGTAAGAATTTTTATTTTATTTTGTGAATATGTAATTGAAATAATCTTGTAATAAATTATAAAATAAATTAAAAAGTGTCAAACTGATTAAAATTTCAACGATTGTGCTTTGATGCAAACGCAAGCGGTCAAAATTGCCGGCTGGAATAGCCATCACTCTTTCGACAGGTTTTGAAATATCTTAAATTTTATCATTATGTAACCTTGTTCGGCAAACTTCGTAATCTCCACCGTTGAATTCTCGGCCTTGCTACACGGGAATCTACAGACATATTCTTGATTAATATCCACAATATTTTCCAATTTTTAATTCATCTAAAATGTCACATCGTTCAAGAAATCGTATGCCTTTGAAGTAAACATATTGCAGTGAAGATTAATGTCACTTTAAATAATGTTATTTGATGCATTCGATACATACGTTGACAACATAAAAGGAATACGAAAGTTGACAAAAAATCATTCAGAGAGAGATAGAGCATGGGTTCAGAAAATTTAGGTTTGAAGGTTTTCATGTTTCCATGGCTGGCATATGGTCACATATCTCCGTTTCTAGAGCTAGCCAAGAGATTATCAGAGAGAAATATTCATACATACGTTTGTTCAACCCCAGTTAATCTCAATTTCTTTAAGACTAAAATCCCTGAAAAGTATTCCAATTCCATTCAACTTGTGGAACTTCATCTTCCATCCTTGCCTGAACTTCCTCCTCACCACCACACAACCAATGGCCTTCCACTGGATCTCCAACCAAACCTCCGTATGGCCCTTAAATTGGCAAGGCCTAATTTATCCAATATCCTGAAAACTCTAGATCCTGACTTGTTAATACATGATGTAACGTATCAATGGGCTGCAAAGTTTTCACTGTCCCATAATATTCCAGCTATTTCTTTCTGTACTTCTGGCGCAACGATGGTTTCATATTTCTGTCACGTTTCAATGAAACCAGGGACTGAATACCCCTTTCAGGCCATTCGCCTTTCAGATTTTGAGCAAGAAATGCTGTACTCGACCATGAAATCCTACAGAAAAGAAGCTGCTGAAGAAGATCCTGATGATAAGGTACCTCCAGAAGCCTGTAAAACAATGCTAATGAAAAGCTCCAGAGAGATTGAAGGGAAATACATAGATTATCTCTCTGAAATGATCAAACGGGAGATAATGCCTGTTGGTGCACTCTTTCCCGATCCAGTTAGCCATAACGAGGAAAACGAGCTCATGGAATGGCTAGGGAAGAAAAAAGAGTCTTCTAGTGTATTTGTATCCTTTGGGAGTGAGTATTACTTGAAAAAAGAAGAGATTGAAGAAATTGCGTATGGATTAGAGCTTAGCAATGTTAACTTCATATGGGTCATCAGGTTTCCTGCGGGGGAGAATATTAGAGTTGAAGAGGCACTACCGGAGGGTTTTCTCAAGAGGATTGGAGAGAGAGGAAGGGTTGTGGAAGGATGGGCACCACAAACACAAATTTTAGGGCATTCAAGTATTGGTGGGTTTGTAAGTCATTGTGGTTGGGGTTCTATGGTGGAAAGTATTGAATTTGGGGTTCCAATCATTGCCATGCCCATGCATCTTGACCAGCCTTTGAATGCCAAGCTTGTAGTGGAGCTTGGTGTAGGAGTGGAGGTTGTGAGAGATGACAAAGGGAGGCTTCAAAGAGAAGAAATAGCAAAAGTGATCAAAGATCTTGTAATTGGGACCATTGGGGAAAATGTAAGGAGAAAAGTCAGAGAACAAAGAGAGAATACAAGATTAAGAAGTCAAGAAGAGATGGATGGAGTAATTCAGAAGCTTGCACAACTTTGTGGAAGAGTACAGGTACTAAAAATTTCTGAAACCCAACTCAGATAATAATGAACTTTACAGAAGAGCTATCTCAGAAAAATAGCCTTGCTGATGCATTAATATAGCCTGGATAGAGACACTCACAAATGCCTATAATTCTTTCACTAAACAATGCTTCTCACGCATCTTGTGATTGAATCGTTCTTGATGAATGCAAGAATGACACATTCTTTAGGTGGTAGATATTGGAAAATCTCAAATTATCCCTCTTTGCATAATCTAGCTTATATGAACGAATGAAGCACATAATACACTGTCTAGAAGAGATTTGACTTCAATCTTCATTCAATTTTTATATCAGCGGGCATTATCTGCAAATTTAATGTGACTGCATGAAGTTATGTTAACAGAATCCTTCTGATAAACCTTTAAGTCTTTTTGTTTCAAAAATTTTATCAAGTCATCCTCTGTTACTACTACTGTTTTGAAGAGATAAGCATTTGTATCAGCAGAACATAAGATTACAACAGGAATTCTTAGAGCATCTCCAAGAGATTCTCTATTTTCAAATAGCATATTCTATCATTTGGAGAGCATCTATAAATTTAGAGAGTTAAAATTTTGAAGTACTCCAACAAGCTCTTTATATTTAACACTTAATTTTACTACTACTAAAAAATATGTATTATTTTTGTTTATCTTTTATTTTAATTAGCTTTTTAAAAATTATTTTATTGTTTTCCTACATTGAAAATTGAAACACTCTCTAAATTAAAATGTGAATTTAAAGAGTCTCTTGGAGCATGATTTTAAATGTCAACTCTTTAAAATAAAGAGCATCTCATGTTTAAAGAATATCTTAGAGATGCTCTTAGTTCTTAGCACACTTTATATACGAATACTAGATGCTTCAGTACACTTAAGAAAGTTGTTATTTTGATTACGGTCATAATAATCTATTAATATAGTTTTCAGAGGGACGTGTCTAGAACTCTTGCTGTAAACAGCATGTCATGCAACTTCGGATGGATTATTACTTCATGAATGCAAGAATTACAGATATTGGAAAAAATCTCATATCATCCCTCTTCATTATTTGGCTAATATGAATGAATGCAGAACATAAACACACAGTATAGAGGAAATTCGGTTTGATTCTTCAGTCCATCTTATATCTGCTGGCAATATCTGCAAAATTAATGTGACAGCATGAAGTTATGCTGATAGAATCCTTGTGTCAAATACCATGATTCAACTTTTCTGTTTAAAACATGTTATAAAATCATTGCCTGTTATTCATTCTGTTTCAAGATATTGCATTCGCATCATTCAAACATAAGATGAAAACAGGAATTCATACTTCACATCAACTTATACTCGTTATCTAATCTCTGCCGTCAATTATCTATGAATACACATGCTTCAATTCATTTGCACTGGGGAATTGCAAAATAAGCAAGCTGAAATCATTTTCTGTATTCGAGTTAAGTTGTTCGAATCCCTCAAAGAATTGTTAGCAATAGTTCAACACAACATGTCAACATTGGCATCACCACAAATATTGTTGCAGAAACACAAGCTATTAAATTAGCACTATGATTGAAAAACCAATTCACCTCCTAGTCTTTTTTTTTCTCAGGGAAATTAAGTCAAACAGATGTTGGACAAACTTGTTTTACAGTTGCCTACAACTAGAAACAGGTTTCATGAAGCCTGGATCCAATTTTAGCATTAGACAAAGCAATCCAGTTGCAGATTATCAGTTGGAAAAATAAGACAGCAAATTAGTAACAGCATATTTTTTTTACCAATATCTGTCTAGAGTGTTACCTTTTGTATCACATAAATCTTAATGAATAAGTTAAAAACAGAGATGCGCAATTCTGTGCCATTTTACTTTTTGACGATATATTTCTTTAGAGCATTAATGAAGTGAGGACTCGAATACAATGAGGAATTGATTTAATTATGATTTTTTCAAATACAAAATATTGCAATACTAAAAGTAAAAGGTAAAAAATTCTCACAATTAGATTCACATGGATCCCATGCGCATGTAAGTGTATGTCAATCAAGGTGTCATTAACATTTTTTGGCGAAAGAGCTTTATTCCACATTTTATGAGATTCATCACTTGGATAATTAGTACATCATGTCCTTACCTTTTACTATTATCGTGGAGAACTTCTTTTTTATTTTTTGACATTTTTACACTTATTTTCGTCTTTCATTGTGCAAAATGTCATTTTCATCTATTTTCTCAATTAAAATTCGTGAAATGATGAATATACCCTTCTATTAAATAAAATAAAAAGAAAAGAACTAATTGCAAATATAGTCCAAATGTTTTTAAAAAAAGTGCAAACAAGTCCCAAATAAATTAGTAAAAGGGTAATTAGCACATAATATTCCCGTCTTTCACTATTATTGTGAAAAACGTCCATATTTTTCATTTTTTTGGGCATTTTTACTCTTAGTTACCTATTTGATTGCGCAAATCATAATTTATATCTATTTTCATCCAATTTCTCAATAAAAAAATTGTGAAATGATGAATATACTCTCATATTTAAATACTAATAATAAAGGAAAAATAAAGAGCTAACTGCAACCATAGTCTCAATTTTTAAAAAATGCAAATAAGTCCCAAATAAAATATTTTAAAAATTAGAAATTTAAAAAATCTTTTTTTATTTAAATAGGAGGGTATTTTCGTCATTTCACAATTTTATTGAGCAATTGGATGAAAATTGTTGAAATAATGGCCTGCACAATTAAAGGTGTCATTAAGGGTGAAAATAGAAAAAAAAAAATGAATGGTATAAATGTTTTTCACAATAATAATGAAAGACAGGAACATTATGTACTAATTACCCCTTTATTAATTTATTTGTGACTCGTACATTTTTTTAAAAAAAATTGAGACTATGATTGCAATTAGTCCTTTTTTTTTTAATTTAAATTAAAAGGACGTTGAGCATATGATACAATTGAGGAATAAGGCTTTATAAGTAATAGCTTCTCGCGTCCTTCTTATAAATAAGCCATATCTCAGTATACAATTTAGTTGTACATAGGTTAGATAAGTGAATTCGGGGTTAGGATTTTTTGGTCTGACATTAGGGATCAACAATTTGGGGCTTAAATACCCCTATGGGGCCGTGGAATTTGCATTTGACATTAAACAATTTTGGTGAGTTAGATGGTTAGACCGAGTTGTAAATTTTTTAACGATCGTAACTTGCTACATGAAATTTTTGTGAAACAAGTCAACAACGAGTGAAATGCAATCAAACGGATGAATGACCCTTGTGAAGTATTTTGAAGTTTGATGAGTAAATCATGATCAAAGTATATGTTTGAGTACATAATGAAACATATTACTTGGATAGTTTGGTTGAATTGTAATTTTTTTAAAGATCGTAACTTGACATGGGAGATTTTCGTGCGACATGTTAGAAGTGAGGGGAGTGGAATATGGCGAATGATGGATAGAGTGGAACTTCTCAAAGAGGAATGACTATTAGAAAGCATTTTAAAGTTCGATGAGTAAACTGTGACGATATTTAAGTTGGTGAGTAATGAAACATTTTACTTGAGATTGGTGCTATTTTGTTGGATAATACAAGGATAATTAGCACAAAACGTTTCTATTTTTTAATATTATTATGCAAAACGTCCATACCTTTCATTTTTTGTTATTTTCATCCTTATTTCCATATTTCATTGTGAAAATCATCATTTTCATCAATTTTTTCAATTAAAAGCTGTAAAATAACGAATATACCTTCCTATTTAAATAAAGCAAAAAAGCCAAAAAAAAAAGAAAAGAGAAAAATAAAGAACTAATTGCAACCATAACCCCAAATTTCAAAAAAATTTACAAATGAGTCACAAATATATAATTAAAAATCAAAACTAAAAAAATAAAAATCACTTCATCTTCTTCCTTTCTCCAATTGAACTATTCCTGAAAGTTCTATGAAAAATTTTCACAGCACTAATCTTCTTTTCATTCTCATTATTAACCGCAAAATCCAAACCATCAGATTCTCAATAACAAAGAAAATCATACAGAAACAAATATAATATAAGCTCAAAAAACCCATGGAGCAATCATATAAATATCCTAATAAAAGAACAGTTTTCAACTAATTAAAAGGTGAAATAGACAGGGATTGAATAGGAACCAAAGAAATTAATCAAAATCACAAAGAGAAAGGATAGAAAGGAACACAGAATATCACAAAAGAAATTATAAGCCCTTAAATTTGTTGAGAAAACGCCACTTACTATATTACAAAGAAGAAAGGGCTGAGATCTTGATGAAACCCAGATAAAAAATAGAGCTTAGGAAATGACAACTGGTTAATGGGAAGTTTGCTGCATTTTAGCAAATTTTGGACAAACTCGTTCAACTGGATATTCCAACCTAGAATTTCCTCAAGTGAAAAAATTTCAACTAGAAAATTTCTAGCCATCTTGTATTACCGAGGAGATGAAAAAGTGGAAAGACTTCAATTTGGGAAGTTAGGGTGTTGAGGGGAGGGTATTTTATCAGCATCATAGAACTTTCAGTAAAAGTTCAAAGCTGGAAGAGATGAATTGATTTTTGTTTTTTTAGTTTTGATTTTTAATTATATATTTGTCACTCATTTGTAATTTTTTGAAAATTTGGGATTATGAGTGCAATTAGTTCTTTATTTTTTCTTTTCTTTTCTTTTTCTTTTATTTAAATAGGAGGGTATATTCGTCATTCACAGTTTTAATTGAGAAATGGATGAAAATGATGATTCCGTAATGAAATGTGAAAAATGTCAAAAAATAAAAGATATAGACATTTTGCACAATAATATTAAAAGATATGGACGTTTTGTACTAATTACCCGATAATATTAGATGGGTGTGCCTAAACTTTGTCGGTGGGTAGTATTAAGTCACTAGTTTGGGCATTATAATATGAGCATCAACAAAAACTTTGCTCATGTATTTGGTGGCAACATTCATGTATATGTTATCATGCCCTCTTTAAAGGTTTTTCCAGTTCTCATCTTGCAAATAGTGAAATACATCTATGTTACTGGGCAAAAGGACGGCATAAGTAAACATGCTAAGTATGTTATTGAACAAAACTAAATTGAACTCGAGGAAGAAAGTTATGTGACATGATTATTGTTTCTATTATCCAATTTCACATACTAAATATGATCGCAAAAGATAATAAGCATGTGTTTGAAATAAATGTTGGTCAACGGGGATAGAAGCAAGTTCCAAGATTTGCAAAGGATAGAAGCAAATTAGGGCAAGTAGAAATCCAATTAAGATTTTTATTTTGTCCGAAGAACTATCAAATTACATCACTATAGATTCATTTCTTACCAAAAAAAATTAATACAAAAAGAGAAAAAAGTGCTAATTTAGTTTGTCTCTAGGATATTTGTCAGAAACTGTGCAGGCCAGATTTTCTTGAATTCTTGTCCTCTTCATCTCCTCTGGAAGTTCAACACTTCGATGCCATATACAAAGACAAAGAAGAAAAGCAGTGCCCAACCAACATGTGCCAAAGCAACATATCCTGGGAAGTCACTCATAACCTGGAAACTGTTTTAAGGTAGTCCTTAACTGGGATGTCACCATGTTTGGGTACATGTACAAAGTCCATTTTGTCCCCAACTTGTGATGTTACAAGCCCACAAAAGGTCCATGCCACTGGAGAACCTCAATAGTATCACCTCCTGTTGATTATTTGTTGTTCAAAACCAAAAGGAAGTGTGCGGAATGAAATTGAAAAAGAAAAAGAAAAAAAAAAAAAGGCTCCATTGCGCCCATTGTAAATATTTCTCACCCGAGAATAGTAACGCTCCCGCGCTACCTTGAGGCGCCCCTGCTCTGTGACCGTTGGGGTATAGGGATGGCAATTTACCTCGCCTCGCCCCGTCCCGAATGGGGCAAAAATCACCTGCCCGACGGGGTGGTGGGGTGGGGAGGGGATGCCCCGCCCCATGCAAAAGAAAAAAAATTAAAAAATTAAAAAAAATTACAAAAAATTACAAAAAATAATACAAAAAAATATAAAAAATTAAACGGGGTAGTAAACTGGGCAAATCTCCGCCCCGCCCCGAACCCGCCCCACTGCCATCCCTAGTGGGGTAGTTTTCTACCGTTGGAAGTTCAAATTTAGTGACCTTTTGCTGATGATCATCATTCATTCCACAAAGAAAGAAATCAATTATTTCTTCTTTTATATTCAATCTTCCTCCTTTGTGTTCTTATAGTTTTTGAGAATCATGCAAGTGTTTGAATATGAATTCTTTTCAAAACTTGATCAATCCTACAAACCATTTGCCTAAAAACCCTTTAAGCACCGAAATCATATTGGAGAGGGGGCAAATATCGTTTGAGAACAACGATTATGTGTTTGAGCATTTTATCTTCTTCAAAATTGTTTGATCATATGTTTCGAGTTTTTCCTATTAATGTCTGGAAGATTACAATGAAGTGAAAGAGAAATCGCATGTTCGGTAACATAAAGATAAGTTCATCATTTTCTTTTGTTATTTCCATTGTTGAATTTAAGTTTGATTCTGGTTTCGTTTATTGTGTTGCTGGTTTT
>CAIGRB010002467.1:70958-86794 GCA_903798255.1 Fraxinus quadrangulata | reverse complement strand
ATTTAAAAAAAAAAAAAAAAAAATACAGATGGAGAATGTGTGGTTAAAAAATAAGGAAAAAATTTGAATTTGCGTGTAATATTATTTTATTGAAAAATTCGTGATTGAAATGTGATCAAATCACTGTTTAAGAATTCATTTTGATGGGAAAAAAAAATGGAGCTCAAACAATGGCTAATGACGATAATCAAATATCTGTTGAATTTTTTGTAATAATATACTCAACATTGTTGATAAATTACAAGTAATGAATTGATTCTTCACTAGTAAATAGTTGAATTCAACAATTATTGCTTAAATAAACAAAAAAAGTAAACTCTTAAATTATTTTTTATTCAAGAAAAACAGAACCATCCAAAGTCCAAACTACCGTCACTTGCGGCGGATAAATCTATTCCCAATTGTACCTTCGGTCCCAATTGTCCCATCGAATTATAATTAATTAATTAATAAAATAACACAATAAGTAAATAAAAATACCAAAAATTAACTTGAGTCTTGTACTGTATCAAGAGTACTATTGTTAAGATTTTAGGATTTTATCTTAAAATATCAACCTTAAGAGGAGTAACTCAATCTCTTATAAATTGGTTTATGTTTTCATCTTTATTCGATGTGAGATTTTATCCCATAACATGTTCCGATGATGGCTCGTTTGAGCAGATCAATTTTGAAATCTGTGTGCTCAATTTTTTTAGTCTTAATCGGATCGAATTACTCGTTGGAGCTTAATAGACTCTAATACTATGTTAAGATTTTGGGATTCCATCTTAAAATGTCAACATTATTAAGAGGAGTAGTCCAAACTCTTATAAATTTATCTATATTTTCATCTTTATTCGATGTGGAATTTTATCCCTTAACAACTATTAACAAATATTCTCAGTGTTTAATTTGTTGAATTCGGAAAAGTTAAACATGGCTATTCACTTGTATCTATATATTAGATTATGCTCATTCGTGTTTAATTTGACATACCAACTGTATCATATATATTACTTATTTTATTTGACTTGCCAAATGATTATGAATAGATAGAGACGAGTGCATGGACAGTACTTATGGATCTCTCGAAATGAGTAGATATAAAATGGCTTGTGTGTTTATAAATCGTTTATAAACATGAGCCAAAAATAGGCTAAGTAGTCAAAATTTGATGCTTAAGCCAAAACTGCAACTCTTTTATTTTGTCTACAATTCTTCACTGATTAATGACACTGTATTTTGTTTCACAACTTATATAGGCCATTGAGATTGGGAAGCAGCTGGCCAGAAAGAATTTCATTCATCATGTTTTTGGGTAAGAACAAGATAATGGGAACTTATAACTTTCAACCTACTTTGATCTTATAGATATGATGTGTGAAATGCAGCGAAAATGAATTCGAGGATGGAAACCACACCTATCGATTACTTGAGCACGAGCCTTTCATTCCCAAATGTCATAATTTCAGAGGATCGGTAAATGACAATGAGCCTAAGAATGCTGCTACTGTAAGTCAGAGGCTTGCCCGAATAATGTCCGCCATACTCGAGTCCTATGCCTCTGATGACAGACGCCATCTTGATTTCGTCGGCATCAGAAATAGTGAAGAATTAAGGAGGTAATATGGATCTTTTATCAAGTTGAATAGAAACAGATTACAAGTTTAGGTTTAGTCATTATCATGCATTAGCGATAACTTTTTTCCTTTACTGAATGATTATAAATGCAAGTGATGTTGGCTAACTTTATACTTCCTTTCTTTATGAATACAGGTACATAAATTTAGTGCAGGATCTCCAGAGAATGAATATATCGACACTTACAGCGGATGAGAAGTTGGCATTCTTCTTAAACCTGCATAACGCCATGGCTATTCACGCGGTCATTAGAATTGGTAATCCTGGAGGCATGATCGATGGGAGGGCTTTCTTTGATGATTTCATGTATGTGGTTGGGGGATATCCCTATTCCATGAGCACGATAAGAAATGGGATTCTTCGAAGCAATAAAAGAGCACCTTTCTCATTGACAAAACCTTTTAGTGGTGGAGATAAGCGTATGGAGGTAATTAACTACAAAAGTAATGTCATTCAGAGTCACTTATTGCAGTAGTCATATTATGTGAGCGTCTCAAATAACAAGTTTCCACATAAGATGACTACTGCAGGTACTACTCTAACTTCAATTGTTTCCTTTCTCCTTGATAAGCGAAGCTTCTGCAGCATTAAACTGACACTGTGAATTAAAACCTGTATTTAACACATTCCTTTGATCTCTGGACTTGTACATGAAACTGAAGCTGAACTTGCTCATTTTTCAATTCCTTTCCAGTTGGTGTTTCCAAAAGTGAATCTATTAATTCACTTTGGGCTCTACAATGCGACAAGGTCGAGCCCCATGGTTAGATTCTTCACTGCTCAGGGTGTTGCATCGGAATTAAGATATGCTGCAAGGGAATTCTTCAAAAGGGAT
Source organism: Fraxinus quadrangulata (assembly GCA_903798255.1). NCBI lineage: Eukaryota > Viridiplantae > Streptophyta > Magnoliopsida > Lamiales > Oleaceae > Fraxinus > Fraxinus quadrangulata. The sequence goes on along the minus strand of CAIGRB010002467.1, from coordinate 84,336 downwards.
GACGGAATGCACATCGATATTGCCAAGAGGACCGTGTATCTCTCTCGCGTTATCAAGTGGTTAGTCGTTAATGGAGGAATTTTTCTGTTTGTATTTGAAATCAAGATTCATTGAAGATTATGATGACTTTCATGGTTTCACAAAATGCAGAATCTTAAGATCTTTTGTCGTGCAGGTACAGTGCAGATTTTGGGCAAGAAAAAGAAATTCCTAAGTGGATCATAAATCACTTGGATGCAACCAAGGCAGGTCTTTTGACACACCTTTTGAATGATGGGGGCCCAATTAATATAGTGTATCAAAATTTTGATTGGTCTCTCAATTCCTCTTTTTAAATGCCATCTTTTCATTCCTTAATTTTTTTAAATTATAGGAGTGATGTAATATATTTTATAATAAAGGAGTGATAAAAAAATGAATTTGACGTGTACTCTAATTATTTAAGCCTCATCTCATTGCTCAACAATATCTATTAGCCTTAGATGTGAAAAGTTAGACAATGTCAACATCTTCATATATAATTGTATTCCATTCTTGATCTAAACGAGGTAAGGTTATATTGAGCGAGGAAATATAACTAATGCTAACTTAGGGCATGTTTCATATGGTGAACGGTAGATAATTTCATATGCTATGGAAACTAGTACACTAGAATTCACAAGTTGCCATATCTAATTACGTCCAATTTATCTCACCAAATATAGACCTAGAACGATACAAGAGTCGAGTTTCTCCTCTTCTACGGTATTATCTCGTCTCAACATATTATCTTCATTGTTGTACTTTCGTGAGATCAAGATATTCGATCGCACTGTACTAAGTATCAGTTCACTGGTACTATTACAATTTTTTACTGGATAGTATCAAGTCCTTGCTTGATTCAGCTAAAAAATTAATTAAAATTTAAGTCAAAATTAACAATTGATTTTAATTACACATTTTATGGGATCCATAACCTTTTAATATCACATTCTATTAACTTTTATTAAAATATACTAAAAAATAAATTTATCATCTAAATAAAACAGAGGCCTAGTCTACTGGCAAAGGAGCCAGTTTATATATTCATCCTTAAAACCTTACTAGGCGACAACTAATTTCTAAGTCAAGGAGTTTTTCGAAGAAATATTTTAATGTTTTTTCAATTCAGTGCAATAAAATGCATTATAGCAAGTTCGCATGCTCCTGAAAGAACCCAATTCAAATGATTGATGAAATCGAGGGATATTTGAGAGATGGGGATGGATGGTTGATAATGGAGGAAGAGAGAGAGAGAGAGAGAGAGAGAGAGAGTTTATGTAGGAAAAAATGAAGTTAGCACAAAGAGGAATAGAAAAGAAACAAAGAACAAAAAATAAATGATCAAGAATGTCAAAGAAGAATCAAAGACTTAAATACGTAATCGTTGTCCTCAAACGATATTTGTTCCCTATCGATTTAAAGTTTGGTGCTTAAAGGGATCTTGACAAATGGTTTACAGGATTTATCAAGCCTCGAAAAGGATTAACGTTTGAGCACTTAGTGTAATCCTCCGAAACTTGAGAACACAAAAAATGAATATGAATAGAAAGTGAATTTCAATACTTTTGGAATGAGGGTGTAGAATCAAGTGGTTTTCTATGTTTTTTCTTACTTTTCCATTGATTATAAACCACCTATTTATAGTCATCATGCAAGCAATGCCGTACTTGTGTTTCGCAGGACCTGAGGCGAATTTCAGAATTTGGACTCCTAAATCATATCAGAAAATCCATTTTTTTCATTTATAAAAGTCTTACGGAACTTAATTTGTTAACTTAAAATCAACAATAAAGCAACAAATAAAAATAAAATATTCAAAATATTTATGTCACTGAAAGAAAAGTCAAAAAATAAGCTGCCGGGATCCCAAAGCAGTCCATAAATAACATCACAGCAAAGATCACGGAACAATATAATTGCAGTACAAATTACTAGAAAACTAGATATAATAACAATAAAAGATTTTATTTTAAGTTGAGGATGCAACTTCAAACCTAATGGCTAGCAGTTCTGTTACCATAATCCGACATGAGAAGTTGAGAGGCTTTATTATTTACACTCAAAATACAGCTCAGAAGTAATGTAGTGACTTGGAACTCAATAATGCAGTCCTTGATTCAATTAGTGGATAATGCATAACAATGCGAGGTTGAAATGTCTTAATTCATGTGTTTCTCTAATATAAGGTGACATAGAGAAATGCAGATCTGATTCTCTATAGTTTTAGAAATTTTGAGAAAAGACTGAGGTTATGTTCAATTACATACTTCCCATCACTTTCTGCAACAAAAGAACTCCGCTGAGATCTGACAGAACGTTTTCTTATGTAATTAACAATGTATGCACCTATATTCAAGATCAAAACAAGAATTTGATCTGCCTATTTCAAACACAAGGATGATAAACAAGGTAAGAAGAACGTTTGTTCCATAATTAGGCCTTTCATAGACCTCCCTAATGTTACATGGCTATGGAGACTTTGTTCGAAAAATACTGACAGATAAAATCCTATATCGACACTCAATCCATGGGGAAAACTGACCTTACTCAAATTTCCGACATTGGAAAAGCCCATGTGCACAAACCATTCGTATGTTAAAATAGTTTTTTGCCTCCCGATTGGCAATTGCTTTGGAAAGTTTACTGTAACATCTCACCATGAAAGCTTATCGAAATTGCATACTCACTTTAAATAAATAATACTAGGCATAGAATTTCCAGACTCGGGTCCTACTCAAAAACTAATCAAAACTTGCACAAAATATTCAAACTATGTTGGGGTTCTGCCATTCTGGAAGATACCCCAACAATATTTTCCATTCGAGTATACCAATCACCAATTCTCATATGCTCTACCATGTCTCTACCTGACTTGAGGTAGCGAATGGGTCTTTAACTTCCAAAAATCCAAAAGGCGAAAACAAATTACTTCACATTTTACATAAATCGTAAATTGAATAATTTGAATTGAACAATGAACGCACCTGAGGAATTTCTGCAACAGACTGTCGCTGGCCTGTTGATTCACCTGCTTCACCCTTCACTGGCAATTGAATTGAAAATCGAATAAAACTCCCAAAACCCAAAACAAATTACTTCACATAAACCGTAAAGAAAATTACAAAATTGTCATTGCGTACAGAGTCAAGGGAGAATATATGTAAATTTGTAATAATATAAAAATACCTTGAGAAGATCACCACATCAGCACCGATGACGGACGACCTCTACTGCCGTTTGGTTTCTCAAGTTTTTGTGCCTGAGGGGAGTCCTCTTGTGCCTCTCCTCAGGTCCGGCCCTGCATGCAAGGCTACATGAAGTGATGCTAAAAACACTTGCAAAGGCCTATGCGACCACAAGCCTTTTTGGCGTATGCAGTCGAATAGGCCATTTTTTAGGCCTCCGGTTCCATTTTCATTTCACGTTCTTTTATTGATTTTTGAACAACTAAACAATAATCACCCACTTGTTCAATATCTAATAAATCTCATATTCAAAATACACAATACTCATGTATAAGGATTATATATCTTTCGAGTTGAATCTATTCATAGTGTAATTCAAGCAAAGTATCTGCGGAATTAAAGGTAGCATGAAAGTTTTGAACCAATTATTCCATATGACAATACCGATAAGAACACACACAAGTATTACGTGTTTTCAAGTTCCTCAATCTTGCTTAGCGTTAATATGATATTATGCTCATCATTTTCAAAAACATTTAAGAGATAAACTTTTAACTCTCTATTGAGGCGGCACCACCTCGAAATTCATTTAGTTGAAATTTTTCCAGTATTTTTGTTACTTTAGAGATACTTATACATAGTGCTATAAATTCAGATTCGATAGTTGAGTGTGTTATATATATTTGTTTCTTTGATTTCCAAGAAACAACACCTCCTCCAAGAGTAAATAGCTAACTTGATGTCGATTTACTTTCACCCGTACTAGAATCTAACTAGCATTGGTAAATTCTTCTAATATAGTCGGGAATTTAAAATTTTGTATTCCTAAGTTTTTGGTTTTCTTTAAATAGCTAGGAACTCTTCCAATGACCTTCCAATATTCTTTGCTCGGATTACTAGTAAACCTATTAAATTCACTAATTGAAAAAATTATGTTGATCTTGTGCATTGAACTGCATACATAAGACTTCCCATAGAACTTTCATACTCCAATTAAGCAATTTATCTTCCATCATTCTTTATAAGTTTTAAACTTGGATCAAGAAGGGTACTATATTCTTCTATGTTCATCAAATGTTTAAACTTATCTATCACATTCTCGATATAGTGTGATTGACTTAAATGATAACCCCCACCAGTTTTAGTAACTTTGATACCTAAAATGGTATCCACTTATTCAAGATCTTTCATCTCAAATGTGGAAGATAGAAACTTCTTCGTTTCTGTTATTCCATTCAAATCATTACTCAAAATCAATATGTCATCAACATATAAACAAATAAGTATAATACAATAATCACATAATTTGGAATGTAAGCATTTATCTACGCTATTATGTTTAAAACCAAATGATTTAATAACTAAGTCAAATTTCTCATGTCATTTCTTAGGTGTTTGCTTTAAACCATATAATGATTTCACTAATTTGCATATTTCATGTTCATTTCCTGGTAGAGGAAACCCTTCGAGTTTTTCCACATAAACCTCATCATCAAGGTCCGCATTTAAGAATATTGTCTTGACATTCATTTGATAAACATGCAAGTCATAAATAGAATTTAATGCAAATAATATGCCAGCAGATGTTATTCTGGCTACCGATGTATGAGTATCAAAATAATATATTCATTCCTTTTGTCGATAACATTTAGCTACTAATCTAGTTTTAAAGGTATTGAGAGAGCCACCCACATAATATTTTCTTCTAAACATTCATTTACACCTAACGGGTTTAGATTCTGGTGGTAAGTCTACAAGTTTTCAAGTATAGTTTGACATAATTGAATCCATTTCATTTTTAATTGTATCTTTTCAAAAAATTACTATCGCGAGAATTCATAACTTCTTTATAAGTTTTAGGATCGATTTTCACTTATAGAACAAAAGGAATTATTCTTACAATATTTTTCTCATTTCATTCTACTAGGTAAAACGAAATAAGTTGAGAATCAATTTCATCATATCCTAAAGTCTTCTCAATTCAAGCTCTTTTACTTCTCCAAGGTTTATTAGATTCATTAAAATCTTTAGAAGATGTTTTATTTTGTTTTCCACTAGAATTAGGAATCTCTCTATGAGTTTCCCGTAATTCATATTTCGAAGATAGTGAAGTCTCAAAGAACTCCACGTCATTGTATTCAATAATCACATTGGTTTTCAAATTTAATAGTCTATATGATTTATTATTACTTGCATATCCAACAAATACACATTTTGTAACGCCCCGAAAATTTAGAGTAAAATTATTTGTTTTATAAATTTTATTTTATGATATTTGAAAGTTGAGGGACTAAAATAAAGTATGTTTTAAATTTTTATGTCTTGAATGGGTCAAATATTTAAATTTTTATAGAGTGATCAAAAGCATATCAATATTGGGCTCATTTGGTAGCCCGCATTAAATAACGTAGATTGGGCTCGAGAAAATGTAAGTTCAGATGAGTTAAGCCCAAGATATTTCAATTCAAAGAATCATGATTAATATGTATTATTTTATTTTGTAAAAAAGTATCTTTTTAGATAATTAGTAAAAGAAAATAATATTATATTAGATAATCACGTTTATAGGGAGATTAGCCATTCTTTTTCACTTTTGCACGTATATATATTTTTGCAATATAATATATTAATTATTGGCCATATTTATCTTTAAGATGATTTCACCTATCAAAATTCTATTTCCAACCAACTATTATAACAAATTCTTATCACATTAGATAGACACAATTTTTATCACAATTATATTATGATTCAACTACTATTTTTTTCCTATAAATAATGTGCCCATATTTCATAATTCACGACACAGATTTTTCACAGCAGTTTTCATATAGAAAGCAGCTGTAAATTCTAAGTACATTTTTATAGCAAAAGCTCGTTTCATCAATTGAGGTAGGATACTTACGTGTAAGTGATTCTTGACTTTACAATGTTTTAATTATTTTTACATGATTTATTTCACGAAATGCTAATAGACCTACGGGTCTTGATGAAATGAAATGAAATGAAATGTGAGATCTCCTTCGGGTTTTCTCAAAATGCTAGAGTTTTCGATTGATATCCGATTGTTCTTGATTAAATGATGGTATGGAATGTTATAGATTTATGTTTAAAGAATTATGATATAGTTATAGACGCACGTGTCCTACTGGGTTTAAAATACTCACTCCTTCAAAATTTTAACATCTCAGGTTAGATTGGTTCAACATGGATGGTGGCTGAATGGTGCGCAGATTGCCAAATAAAGTAATTTTAAGGGAACCAACAGTAATTTTTTCTTATATCTAGAGATTAGTATTTCTTAGTTTCTATTTGACGCTTTAAGTTTTGATTTAATGTTCGATTGATTAAATTTAACGTTATGAAAATTTGAGTTTTATTAAAATTTATTTAACATTTTCCGCTTTATATATGATTATGAAATGATATTGGTAACACCTCAATATTTAAATCCATAAAATTTGGAGCGTTACACATTTAATATCTCTTGGACCCAACTTAGTCCTATTAGAATTTGTGTTCTTACAATAAGCAAGACATCCCATACTTTGAAGTATCCAATGTTAGGTTTTCTTCCTTTTCCATAATTCATAAGGAGAAATCTTTGTAAATTTAAAAGGAATCCTATTCAGTGTTCTACATGCACTCAACAATGCTTCATCCCATGAGTTAAAGGAAAACTTAGCATAAATTAACAAGACGTTTATCATTTCAACTAAATTTCTATTTTTTGTTTTGGCCAAACCATTTTGTTCAGGTGTCCTAAGTGCAGAACATTGATGATAATGCCTTGTTGTTTACAAAATAAATTAAAATTATTAGAAAAGTACGCACCTCCTTTATCACTTCTTAGAGTTTTTATCTTCTTACTCACGTGATTTTCAACTTCATTTTTACATACTTTAAACAGGTTTATGTTTCATCAAGTAAACATACGTATTAGTGAAATCACTAATGAATGTAATAAAATACTTATTTCCTCATCTAGTCAATATACCATTTAATTCACATATATCCGTATGAATTAGTTCTAAAATACTAGAAGTCATTTTTACACTTTGATAAGATTTCTTAGTCATTTTAAATTCAACGCATGTTTTGCATTTGAATACATTATTTTCATTATATAATATTAAGTCACATATTAACATTCTTTTTATGGTGCTCTTACCTATGTGACATAATCTAGCAAGCCATAATGTAAATGAATCAACAATATAAGCAAAATCAACTTTATTATTAATCAACTTGTCAACAGTACAAAGTTTGATCATTCCTTCATAAGAATAGTATTTTCCAACAAATTTCTCATTTAGGGATGATACAAGTTTATCGGACTCATAAACACATTTTATACCTGATTTTTCTAAAAAAAATTCATTAACCAAGTTCATATTCATATTGGGAACAAGTAGCACATTATGTTGACATATGGTTGATTATAACCTTAATGTTTTGATTATAACAAACAAGCAAATATTATTTCTAACAATTGATTTTGAATGATGATAGTTCAACGTTGAAATCAATTAAGTATTGGCAAAATCAACACATTATAAATCAGACTCGAAATGAAAAATAAAGTGAAAGTTAAGCATTCAAGTCAAATCATTCGAGACGATAGCAATTTGCATGCGACGATCGAATTGAAACTTAAAGATTCGCAAAAACGCAAATCAAGATACAAGTCAAAAGAATGACAAAGTTAAGACGATTAGACATTGTACAATCATATGTAAAGGTAAAACAGTTTAATACTTGGTAATGAATCGAGATGAGCTCAAATTTTGATTTTATGATTGAAAAATTACGATACAAAAATGTTCGTATAAAGATTATTTTTCAAAAGATAAAAACCTCAAAACTCATATTTGAAAAATGCTACTTACCTTGAAAAATATTTTTGAAACGTCCATCGCGTACTTACATTTGTTAAAAATTAAAACGAGAACGTTTCAGTGTAAAACTATCGTACCAGACGTTCGGTATGGTAGATTTGCTCCAACGGTAAAAAATATGAACGTTCTGAATTCTGACACAAACGGTCACGGAACCGTCCGGTAGGGGTCGTCCTGTTAGGCAGAGTTTTTGACGATTTTTCAAGTATAAATACCAACTCACTTTGCATTCAATTTCAACATTTTCTAGAGCAATAAGTGAGCATTTATGGAGATAAATCATTGATCTTCATTATTTATTCATCCTTATAAATTGATTTATACCTGAAAATTTTTTGATCATTCTATCTTAGAAAATCAATTTCTATCAATGGTTTTCTAATCCTACACTTGAGCCATAGTTATTGCCATCTATCGAAGTGTTTGACTTACTTTTTTCTTGTTCTTAACTTTGAATCTATTATTCATTAAGAAGTGAAGATTTCACTTGTAAATTCATTTTGAATTGTGGGTCATATTGAGGTCCCGTAAAGCTCAATAGTGTGGGTCGTGTTGAGGTCCCGTAAATCTCAACATTGTATAAGGATCGGTGCCCATTGTTGTAAGTCACTGTATGGGTCATATTGAGGTCTCATAAAGCTCAATAGTTGGGTCGTGTTGAGGTCCCGTAAATCTCAACATCGTATAAGGATTGGTGCTCCTTGTTTGTAAGTCACCGGAAGCGTTGTAAAATGTTGGATTGTATCATAAGTCAATTACGATAGTGGAAAAGGCCTTACTCGTGACGGAGAGCTTGGTAATGAGAGTCATAGATTAAGTTTGAGATCGAACCTCCATAAATATATCGTTTGCNCCACAAGTAAATCAATATAGTGAAAAGACATTGCTTGTGTCGGAGAGTTTGGTAACGGAGGACGTAGATCATTGCTTTGGATCGAACCTCCACAATTATATCGTTTGCATCATCTCTCCCTTTTACTTATCGCTTTTATATTTGTGCTTACTATTTGAATTAATCTATTTAGTCTTTACTTACTTGAATGTAGATTAATTCTTCGAAAAAGTTTTAAAAACAAATTCATCCCCTCTTGATTAGTTATTCTTGGGCTTTTACATTAGTCAAGGTAACGATCTTGCCGGAAGTGAAGATGATTTCTACATTTCATTTTCCAAACACCTTAGAACAAACTTCATTATTCATTTGAATCTTTCGATCTCCATCCACTTCATGATATGTCTTGAATAAAGACTTGTCATATGATACATGTACAGTTGCACATGTATCATACCACCAACCAGGAACTTTTCTTTTGTTTGCATTGATTTCGCTTACGGTGGTCACAATATTGTCTTCTTTGATATAGTTCACTTTTTCTTCGGAGTTATTTTGTTTTCGATGTCGACATTCCTTTGCATAATATCTAGATTTCCCACATACAAACCAACCACATTTGGACTTCTTCTTAAACTTGTTAAAGTTCCTAGAAGGCTTTCTCTTGTTAGAAATATTTAAAGGTTCAGTATTCTCTACAACATTGGCATTGGAAGTGCATTTATAAGAGTTTTCATTCTTATCTCTCACCCTTGACTCTTCCTCAATGCGAATGTGTTTCTGTAATTGTTCAAAAAAATAATCCTCGGAACTATGCATAATTTTCTTCCGATATCCTTACCAAGTTCCCTGAAGTTTTGCAATAATTGGTCCCACTTGGAAGGTTCCCGAAATCTCTTTTTTGACTGCCTTTAACTTATTGACAAGAACTTGCAACTCATGAATTTGGGGGAAAAGGGAAATGTTATCAAGAAATTTGAAATCAAAATATCTTGAAATTAATAACTTTTTGGTACCTTCTTTTTCGATTTTGTACTTACTTTCAAAAGCATTCCAAATTTCCTTTGCGGAAGAAGTGTTGGTGTATAGATCATACACCCGATCGAATAGCGCGTTGAGAATATGGCCACGATATATAAGTTCATCTTTTTGCTGCTTTTGTCTTTTGGCTCTCACGACATTAGTTTCTCCATTTGTTGGTTTCGATAACTGTGCCAAATATGGATCAAGGATGTAGAATATCTTCAACCCCGTTAGAAGAAACTTCAATTTATCTTGTCATCTCGTGAAGTTGGTACCATCAAAGTGATCCAAACAAAAAAGGTCTTGATTCATTAACCTGATCGTCGTCATAGTAATTTCATTCTCCATTGCAGAAGTATCGTTTGAGATTGTCGAAAAAAATAAAGTTTGCACAAAGAGGAGTGGAGAAGAAACAATGAACAAAAAATAAATGATCAAGAAATTCAAAGAAGAATCAAAGACTTAAACACGTAACCGTTATCTTCAAACGATATTTCCCCCCCTATCGGATTGAATTTTGGTACTTAAAGGGATCTTTCCAAATGGTTTACAGGATTTATCAAGCCTCGAAAAGGATTAACACTTGAGCATTTAATGTAATTCTCCAAAATTTGAGAACACAAAAAATGAATATACGAAGTGATGCCAAAAACACATGAAAAACTACCAGAAATTCAAACAAAATAGGCCTCTAACGGCTATATTGTTGTTCTATGCGATCGCATAGAACAAACATATACGATCGCATAGAACAACCAGTGACAGGGCCTTTAATCCCTACAAAGGCCTATGCGACCGCAAGCCTTCCTTGCCTATGCGATCGCATAGGCCAATATTTAGGTCTCTGGTTCCATTTTCATTCCACATTCTTTTATTGATTTTTGAACAACTAAACAACAATTTATGTTATTGGAGATGTATTTTAGGAATATTTTCACCACCATCGGAGGAACAACCGGTGGACTGGTGGGTGTGTCTGATGGAGAAGTGGTTGATTTGGAGACGGGTTTCTGGCCCAAGATGATCTATAAATATAAAAAAAATCTCTATTTTGAAGGTAATGTTTAAAAATAAGTTTTAACAGACTATATATTTTAATTTTTTAAAATAGAGAGGGGGTCTGGCTCATCAAAATTTATTCTCTATTCTTAATTAATAATAGTTGCATTTAATAACTTACATATTTCAATACTCTACAATTTAGATTATTCAAATCATATTTTGAATTGATTGATCATTAACATATAAAAAAATATGTTCTATAAGAAATGACGAGAAATCAATAAATGTTTATTAGAAAAATTAAATAAAGAGTAAAAATATAGGGTACTTTGGAATGCATACAAAAATTACTCTCTAAATTTAAAGATACTATTTTGAAAATGGATTCTCATGAAGATGCTTTAAGGAAATAATAGTGACAATTATCCCGTGTCTGTGCTCCAATTTAATATATTTTTTAGAAAAATGTATTTTGAAATGATAATTTTTTAAAAGAATGTATAATTAAAAATAAAGAATTTTTTTTGAGCCTACACATAAAATTATTTTATTGAAAAATGTGTGGTTAAAAAAAGGAGAGAGCTAAACGCATTTTAGATAAAATGAAGGAAGATGCTACATGTAACTAAAATTTTACCAAATCTTTTACATAATTGACACATGGTCGCCCCCTATTGGCCGCGGCCATGTGTCAATTATGTAAAAATTTGGTAGAACTTTCTGTACAACAATTTTTTTCCTAAAGTTAATGCCAAATATGCGCTTAATGAAATGGGGCCATCCAAGGCCTCTAGACATGATGAATTTTGTGTTGTGTGTTTATAAGAGGCATTTAGGCTATGTAAAACAGACATTCACGACAATTTGTCTCGATAAATTGAATAAGGCCAATTTCTAGAAATACCCCTAAAAATCATATAAAGAACTTGTTTGAGCCTCATTTTTAGCCAAAGAAATATTTTGGAATAGTGATTTGATGGAGAATGTGTAATTAAAAAATAAGAAAATTTTTTGAATTTGTACATAATATTATTTTATTAAAAAATGTATGGTTAAAAATAAGAGAGAAAATATATTTTTGAAAAAAAAAAATGAGAAACAAACAAGGGCAAAATGTGTTTAAAAGTAAAAAGTAGTGTGTAAAGTCAAGTAAGACTTTTTATTAAAAAGTAATGTATAATGCCATTTTCTCTATCATGAAAACTTAATTTGCATTTGACACAATACAAAATAAATTAACATCTAAAAAAAATTCTCATAAATAAATTGAAAGCTTAACCAAAGATGTATTGTTTCTATTATAAATTGATAGTTTGTAACATTTTAATTAAAAGGTGGCACAATATGCTATGTCACTTTCTGAAAATGTTTTAAAACCCAGACCGAACATTAACCCAAAAAAGTAAAAGGGTCAAGGGTTAAATTGGGGTTAAACTAGATAGTGAAATAAAGAGAAATAAATATATTTTCAAAGTAAACAGTACAAAACGTCTTTACCTTTCACTGTTGTTGTGTAAAACGTTCTCACATTCTAATTTTTGACATTTTCACTCTTAATTATATATTTGATTGTGCAAAACGTTCTTCCGTCCATTTTCATCCAACTTTTCCATTAAGTTAATAGAGTAGTTAATTTATTTATTTTTTTCAAAATGAAAGGGTATTATTGTCTTAATACATTTTCCCCCTTTCTTCTCTTCCACAGGGAATTATCAACAAAAGCCAATGAGTTCCGTAGCTGCAAAGTGACCATCTGGTTGGTCTTGATACTTCGAGTGGGCTCAGCATTTCTCCTGGAAAAGAAATCAGAATGTGAAAAAATCAGGTTAATTTCTGCTTCAGTAGCTCTGAGAAAGTGGACACCCAATACCGACAACAAGAAATGGGCTCATATCCAGCATAAAACACGCAATAATTATTTTTCTTTTTGCAGAATTATCAGGCCAACAATGACTTCCAGACAAGGAGGCCAAGAATACAGATGATGTAGTAGCTCCACTATAGACTCTATTTAGAAGTTCTGCCACAAAGTAGTCTTCAATAACGGAAATGGAATTTGCTTTTGTTCCAGCATTCCAATGTCTTATTTCCTCAAAGTAGTCTCCATTTTCATCCAACATTCTGGAACACGTCCTTCACTCCACAGGGTATTATCAATAGGTAGTTGCTTCGGTCCATTTGATTAATAGATTAGCATTGTCTTATAGATGGGGTTTAATGGAATGATCTGGCTCTTGCAGCTGGGAAGTAATAAAACCAAAATAAGCTTATCTTCTCTTAACAGTCAATCCAAATAGAATATTAATAGAAAAATCAAAGTGTTATTGGATCCATTTGTTGCTTTGAATTAAGCTAGTATGCCATCCCCTTTGACAAGGGGATGACACTCTAGCCAAGTGGCACCCCCTATTGGGGGG
>CAIGRB010002467.1:54623-65894 GCA_903798255.1 Fraxinus quadrangulata | reverse complement strand
AAAAAAAAAAAAAAAAAAGCTTTTGGAGAAAGTTACTTTTATTTTTATTTGGTAACTAATTTTTAAAAGACATTCCATTTTCGAAAATGCTTTTAAAGAAGTTGAATTAGACAACATCCTCTAAAAAAATTTATAAATCTTATAAAATTTATTATTAAAATTAATTGTTGACTCACTAACATTGAACCAATTAGGTGCTTTTCATAGAAATAGAAAACGCGTGAGTATTTGCCTATTTGGTCTTAGGTCTTGACTCGTAAGATCTTCCATTTTGCAGTTATTTTATATCTTGCCTAAAGTCAATGGTCTTGGTCGTCTTCTTCATCTCCCATCGAAATATATTTATTTTATTACTCCTAAAGTCAATGGTCTTGGTCCCTGAGTGGGTGCACGTGTATCAGGAGTTTTTCACCTACTCAAATATATATATATCAATATAAGTGGAATTATTTGACCTAGTATATAATTTTGTGGAATTATTTAACTAAATATTACTTCTTTATTATATAAAATCTTTAAAAAATAAATATTTGAATTAAAATTTCATGCTATATTTAAAAAATAATAATTTATTTAAGACATTCATATGTGAAATATCATAAAAGCATGAAATATCATAATTTCTTGTATCGCCTTAAATTTCTTCCTTTTCTTTTCTTTTTATTTATTTATTTTTTTTACTTCATCTTAAATTTCATTTTTAAAAATATTATTGGGCATTAAAAATGAAAAAAAAAAAAAAACCCATCATATTAAGCGTTTAAAAATAATTTTTAATTATACGTAAAAATTGTTGAGTTGAAAATTTAGATATATTTGATATGTTATTATATAATTAATGTAGATTTCAGCTTTCAATGAAACTTTTTGAAAAAGTTTAACTTCTCTTAAAACAACTTTAAAACTACTAAACTTCAAATTGGAGCTCCACTTAAAACAGCTTCAAAAAGCTATTTTTGTACAAGGATTAAACTTAGTGTAACAGGCTCAGTGAGTGACATGGCCATTTTCCAAGTGCGTAAAGGCAGATTTTGATCGACAGACTTTTCTATTTTTTTCCTTAACTGCCGTTAAATTTTTGACAATTATTTATCTGTAAAAAAAAAAAATATATATGTCATTCACCATGTTTATGTGGCAAGTTTGTTTGTACAAATATATATTTTTTTGGAGGAAATGTTATGTGTACATAGCATTTTTCATAATTGTGTCCATAATGAACATATGAAGGTGTGAAAGACGTGAGCCACGTTAGTGTATGGGCATCGGAGATAATAAGAGAGAACAATAGAGGAGTAATATTATTTTGAGTTTTTATAATGTAGTAATTATGTATTGTTCCTTAAAAGGTTTTGCATACATGGGCCATGTGTCTTAACTTATAAAAACTTTGGGTCTTCCGGCCCATTTAGTCTCCACATGATCATTTTTTTAAAAAAAAATTAACAGGTCAATCTCGGTTCAACTCCGATTTGACTTTTTTATTCTTGACTCTTTCCTTTTTAAAAGTCAATGGCCAGATCGATTTTTAAAACATTGATATATATATAGAGTTTGAAAATAAATAAATTGTCCCCGACGATCACATTTTAAAAAAAAAAGTAATTGTTTGATCACTTTTTAGGCAAGCCCACGAGCTTCTCGTCACGAGAGCTTGGCTCATCGTTTTAAACGCCTGCTCGGCTCATGCCTATGCTCGTCTTCAAAAGCATTTAAGTGGCCCGTGGACTAAACCTTGACAAGTTGACTAGTCGCTCAGTTTATTTGACACTCCTATATCGAATGATTAATAACAATCAACATCTGAATTTCATTCTAGAGCATTTAAATTATTATACGTTCAACTATATTTATTAAGGTACTTCTAGGACTTGAGATGCTTGAAGAATATTTCCCATTCTTTGATTTTCGTATGAAAAGATTTCTTAAAATTTGGTATTCACTTTTAATCTTGGATTCAAGTGTTTTTCTTTAAGAATTTAAGCTCTCAAAAGAATATACGATACTCGAGTTACGGAACGAAGTACCCTAAACAATACATTTTTGTTACCACAAATCAATTATCAGCTACGTATAATTTGAAGACCAAAGATTCTTAGTTCTCATAATGTTAGTGAGAATTGGGAGCACAAAGGTACCCCTCCTTTTTGCCGCACTGAAATCAAACAAGCAAATAGGGAAATTCGGTTGAGTTCTTATATATTTACGTTTACAAATAAATTCATGGAATACTAAAGTAGCAAAAGAATATTACAATTTTGAATTGTGATATTTGAGATGATCATATGCTCTGTTTGCTTCAACTAAAATAATTGATTAAAATTTAAGTCAAAATCAACAGTTAATTTTAATTACACATTTTATAGAACCCACAACTTTTTACCCAAGCATTCCATCGTTTATTTTCAAAATTTACCGAAAATTTGACTTTCGTCTAAACCAAATAGAAGCTATATTATACTTGACATGAACCCTCTCTTCTCTTCTAGGACTTCTTCAGTTATTAGCAAGACGACTTTCAACTTGAAATCTATTATTTTTTTTCAGAATATGGCACATCCCAGTCTACTACATCTACAAATTCTTTCATGTGATGCATTTTTCAATTTGTACTATTCTTTTTATACTTGCTTGTTCAAATGGGATAGTAAGAATTGGAAAGAAATGGACCTTACAATTCAGATAGCTACTTCATCTTTTCCTATATAATTTACTCTATTTCACATCAAATGATCGGGACATTCCGGAGAAATTAATCTCACAACTACTTTGCCATATTTCAAATTCAAATGGTTCTAACAGCTTCATTTAAATAGTCAACGCAACACAAATTTACGCCTTTCAAGGAAATAAAAGAGTTGGAAATATTAATAATGAAAGGAGGAAAGGATTTCATTGTTTATTTCTGAAGGAGTTGATGAACATTGATTGCAACTACCAAATTCAAAATCCTAACGGTTCCATCAAATTGTAGGCCACCATTCCAGTTTTTCTTAGGCATCAGCAAAACTGCAAAAGGCGGGCAGGGTATGAACAAATGAAACCTTCTAATACAAGAACTGTAACAGCTGTGGAAACTCCTTACCCCAATTCAGAAAGTTTTAGATGAGCCTCGGCGTAATCTGCAAAGAAGGCATCCTCGTCCTGTCACGGAACAGCAAAATATGAGCAAAGACAACAGCATATACAAGTGGTGGAAGACTAATGCAATACAGACAGATCTACAAACCGCTGCATATTTCTCGACAAGAGGGCGGAAGACAGGATCAGATAGTAGAGCCTTATCTGTTGCCAACTGCATAAGCCCTTCTATTTCACCGCCAAGAAGCTCCCTGATAAGAAGTAAAAGAGAAGCAGGGATGTGAATATACAGGTTCACAGCATTACCAAAATGTTCGTGTGTGTAGTGTATTGTGAAATGCTACAACCAACCAGAAATAGGAATACGAAACATGAATAAGGTCTTACTTGAAGTAAGAATTATCAAATATGAGGGGATTTGCTGTCCAGGGTCCCTCAAATCCAGAACGTTCCTTGTGGCATCTTCCCTGTAGAATTACATCATATTAACTAAACTACTGACAAGAGAATATTAAGGGTGCATTTGGTTTACTGTTTTCAAGTTATGTTTCAGTTTTCAATTTTGCAAAAACGCATTTGGTTTGGTATTTCTAAAAATGCAAGAATGCCAGGGTGACAAGGCCCTAAAAGTCTTTTCAACGATAGCAAGTACATACATACATACCAGGGTGTGGGCACCAGAGAGTGCAACAATATCCTTGTCGCTCAGGCCCATTTGTTTGACAAATACATCCCTTAAGTGGTCGGATCCTAAAATAGTAATTTAAGATTAGCGTGAGACGCCTGAGGACACTTGAATTTTCAGTAATTTGACTTACCCTTTGTAGCATCAGGCAAACGACCTTCAAAAGGGGGCTCCTCCTTATCCTGATATTAGAGAAGAGAATTCATGAACATATGCTAATCTAAAGATGCATTTATTAAATAAACATATATAAATCTTTTATCTTCATATGTAATACAAGAATGCCAGTTCAACTAAAGAGTCTTTCTAGGCATATCTACGTGTACAAGAGAGAAATGGTACAAAATTTTCAAGGCAAGGTTTGAAACTAATTACATACTTTCTAGAAGGAAGTAGGTTAGAAAGCATCAATGGCAGATTCCACAGGACAGAACTTTCTATATCAAGTAAAAATGGAGAAATTCGTTGCCAAATGATACGTTTGAATTAAAAGTCAAAAGTTACCAGAATTTCAATGATAAACTTCAACAAAAATTTCTCATTCATTTAACTACATGAGAGCCATCAAACCCTCGAAGCAAGTATAAAAATTCGTTTTATGTCTTAGCTCCAGATGATATAGAGCATGTTTGGCAAAAAAGTTGCTCTTTTATAAGCTAGGGTCCCATACAAATTGTGTGAACCAAAATCCATAACAATTTGTAGGACTCAAGCTTAAAAAAGAGCAATTTTGTATTTATTTTTTGGCCAAACATGCACGTACAGGTCTAAAAACAACTTCACTAACCGGCCTTCCTGGATGGAAAGGGATCTCTGGTCCTCCAGTAACTTCAACAGCAACAACTCCAGCCAACTACGTACAAGTAAAGAACATAAAACATTCAAATTATCTAATAAATAATTAAAAAACACGATCAAATTCCACAATACAAATCTCATGCATTATAATGTATAAAAAAGGTAAAAACACCTGATGGAAGTCAGCATAAGTAATAGTAGGGAATTGCTCCCTGATGGGCTCCAAGAGCTTAATAGCAATGTCAATACCATTATTAGCTTCATGTCCCTGCTCAGCCTTGAACCTCATGGTCCCAAAAGGGCCTCCAGTCTTGCTTTGCACATCAAAGGTGCCAGCAGAATGCCACCTACAATCACAGCACATCACATTCCAATATAATCAAACGTGTCTTTTATCATATCATCAAAATCAATCATAAACAATGCACTGATTATAATGCCAGACAGCGAAATAGAGTAGCACTACATCATTTCAAAATGAATTGGGTTCATTGATATTTGTAAGAAGTAGGAATTTATTGAGAGGCACATCCCATTTATCTAATATACTAGAAGTGAGCAAAATCAAATACATTAGATTTAGAAATCCTTTGGATTTGAATCAGGGAGTACATACAAGTAGGTGAAAGATACAAGTATTAGACGACTACATTAGGTATGGAATATCCGTTGGTAAAGAAATTCTTTACCAACGGAACGGAACTCCCGTTTCTAATTACTATAGTTGAAAGTCTATTACTTTTATCAACGGATAATTTATCAACGGATAATTAGTAGGTGAAAAGCTGTTTTTTAGTAGTGTATCTTGTTTATGGTTCACTTTAAGGGTCTACAAACAAAACCAGGCCAATGACATTTCAAATGTCTCTTTCCAAATGCTAAGTATAGTTGTCGCTGTAATAGTGCAAAAATCTAAAATCTCCGTGAATGGCACGTGGGAAGGATCGTGTAGTCTCCACAGCACTTCATCTTCTTGAATAGCTTAGATATGTGCACTCACATCGCTCATGCACGGAGGACTAGCCATTTATTGTTACACCTCCACGACAAAAGAAACATGACACCTATAGTTTTTACTCCAATCAGACCCAAAACCAACAAATGTTGAAGCTCTATTTTACTAATATTTATTTAGTTATTCAAAAACCAAAATAATTCAGCAAGAATAAGGAGATCTTCGAGTGATGATTATGCATATGCAATAATTTCATTCAAAACTTAACAAATAATTAAGAAATACTGCACTCACACAGGACCAATTGGATTAAGCTATATGTACACCTCTCTTGACAGATAGACGATGTGAAAGTGTTATAATGGTTGGATTAAATCTTTGAGATGTAAAATGCGTGTAAATTTGATAAGCTATGGTGCAAATCAAGATGTACATATAGCAAGATAGGGATCGAGGGACATACGCAATACGTAGCATAATAGGAGCGCAATTCTTCTCTGCAATGAGACCTCTGAGCTTCTTCTTGCATTTCTCAATAGCCTTCTGGTACTCCTCACTCACAGTTGGATACGACTTCACCATTTTCAATCTCTCTGCAATTGATTTTCACAAAATTACACAACTCAATAACCATCTTGTAAAAAAAATAAACACGAGCATTTATTTTCATACAAAAGAGTTCAAATCTAATCACAGAAAGCACAAATTGAAGGCGAATTCTGATACCAGAAACTCTATAATCCTAGGAGGAGAGTCTGACGAGCAAAGGCAGTATACTGAAAATGAAAGGGAGTCCGAGGGATTATATGGGGAAATGGACGGCCAGATTGTCGTGCATGGCGGACTGTATAGTTAGAAATTTTATGGGTGGTGAGGGAAAATGGGAATATGAGATTATAGCCGGTAATATTGGACCATTTGTTACGAGAGCAAAGTCATATTTTGACTTTTTCTATAGTGAATTCCGGAATCAAATTTCTGCTTCTTAGTTTTTGAAATTAAAAAATGATCTCATCTCATCGATGGGTGAATTCATTGTTTGATAATTTTTCAGTCACAAAATCCAGTCAAAAGAAAATAAATAAAGCAATAGACGGAGATTACAATAAAGTAGAAATGTCACGATAAATCTCCTTAAAACAGATTTTGTGCATAGATCGGTGTTAATAGAATTAGACCATCCATCTCCAAAATTACAACATTGTTTCCAAAAATTAATACAAGATAGTATTAACCTTGGTCGGCGAATTGAAGTTTTTGTTCGTAATTTACTTAATATGCATAGCGGAAAATAAATTATTTTTCAATTTTCACTAAGGATCTGCTTAGTGCTTATAGAAATTGTGATAGAAATTATACATTTAATGAATTTTGCAAACTCATTTACTGATGCTTGAACACGAACAATCACTAATTGCAATCCACAACTGTCCAATTGTCAAACCTTCAATGAAAATCCATACGGGGAACAAGAACTAGAACTATGATTTTTTCTCTTTTCTTGTGGTAGAAAAAATAATAATAAAGATGATGTATGTATTTTTAAACCCTAGTAGCCTATTAATAGAAGTCCAAGTGGACTCGATCCATCTTCTAAACTTAACATGGTCCAATATTTAATTAATCCAATCAATTAAATTTGGTTCATGAATTAATTAACCCAATTAATTAATTCGAAACTATTAACAAGCAACCAAATTAATTAATTGGTGACTCTCATCCTTTTGATTCTCCTTTTGTGTGTGACCTATCAAGTTCCTGATCACGATCCCTAACAACGTGAATTATTACTTTGATCAAATCAAAATTCATAAATTAAAATAACTCTTTTAATTTATCACAAATTCACATTTGTCGTCCCAGATTGATATCTAACAATGTGTTAGGGCAATACATGTAATGAAAAATGTTACATGATATGACAAAACCAAACTAATTCATTTACCGTGAAACTATAATTCATCCGTCAATATAATCCGATCAATTACGAAACATGGATATGTGTCAATCTCAATTATCGATCATATCTTTCATCCACTATTAAGTCAATATAAGTTAAAAACTCATTTTCGACTTATAAGTTCACCTTGGTCAAAGATTTCATTATCAACTTAATTGAATAAAATGTGGATCATAATCTCTTACTATCTAAGAGTGACAAATTTATGTATTAATCATACACAACCTTCATATGATTCTTGATATACCCGAACGATACCATATTAGTGACCATTGGTAGAGTAACATCCAACATCACCAAAGTATTACTATCCTTATATAAGACACTATGATAATCTCAAGTCAAATGATCAATTCTACTAGCGAACGTTAGAGATTAAATACTGACACTCAAATAGTTATCTATATAGAATCTCCCCAAACGGGTCTCCAATGTTTAGTTCTATAGCAAAACATCAACGTGTTCATTTATGTGTCACCAGACTTTAACTTGTGAGATCAGTTACTTACTTCTCAAGTAAGAAATGCCACACATGATTCTCTATCCGTATTAACGACATCCGTATCTCATTATTATTTACGACCATGGATAATTTAAGATTCAGTCATATTGTAATTTATATCTCACAATCACGATTCCTTGTGATTAACAAATTGCAAAGACTTAAATCTACGGACTTGATTATTTGATATAATTTATTAGAAGCGTAATTTAAATAAATAATAGATCTTGCCAGAAAATGCATTAAACATATTAAAAGTGTTTACAACCTAAATCGATTGGATATATGGCGTAACACTTACAAACTCTCACTTGCACTAGATTCAATTACTTAGGTATCTAATACTATAAGAGTCTACATGACGATCATGTTTATACTGGGACAACGGCTTTGTCAATGAATATGCAATATTATCATCTGAAGAATTCGCTCTATCTTTACGTCATCTCTTTGTACAATCTCCCTAATGAGATGGTACAGCCTCAGCACATGTTTGAATCGTTGATGAGATATTGGTTCCTTTGCTTGCACGATGGCTCCATCGGTATCACAGTACAAGAGTATGTGATCAGCACTGCTAGAAATAACTCCAAGTCCATTAATGAACTTCTTGATCCAGACGGCTTCTTTTGCTGCTTCAGAAGCAGCAATATACTCGGCTTCTGGTGTTGAATCAGCGGTTGTCTCTTGTTTGGAACTCTTCCAACTAACCGCTCCTCTGTTGAGAGTAAACACATATCCAGATTGAGATTTGATGTCATCATTGTCAGACTAAAAGCTAGCATCACTATATTCATAGACTCTTAATTCATCTCCTCGATATTTTAAGAACACATCTTTAATCATTTTTAAGTACTTGAGAATGTTCTTAACTGCTACACAATGTTTCTCACAAACCTGCTCGTAACACTTAGAGCATATGAAACATATGGTCTCGTACATAGCATCACATACATGATAGATCCGATTGCTGATGCATAAGAAATCTTATCCATGTGATTCCTCTCATCATGTGTTTTGGGACACATACCTTTTGAGAGATAAATCTCATGTGACATGGGACACTATCCTTTTTCTTAAGATATAAGTTACTTCTCACATGTCTTTCATGAAAAAATTCTTTGACAACCACAATTTTATCGATCAAAGCATTGGGATGTCGTTTTCCATTAATAATATGTCATCTACATATAAATTTAGGAATACGACAACGCTCCCACTTGTCTTTTTGTAAACACATGGTTTATTTTCATTCTTGATAAAATCAAACATTTTGATTGTTTCATCAAATCAAAATTTCAGCTCCTAGAGGCTTGCTTTAATTCATATATGGATCAATCAAGTTCGCAACCTTGTTCGCTTCTTATGATTCAAAACTTTCGGATTGTGTCATATACACTTCTTCTTGCAAGTTGCCATTGAGAAAAGCAATTTTGACATCCATTTGTCATATCTCATAATGATGATATGTAGTTATTACAAGCAAAATTCGGATGGACTTCAACATGGCTACAGGCGAAAAGGTTTCATCAAAGTCCATACCTTGCCTTTGTTTATAACATTTTACTACTAGCTTTACTTTGTATGTATGGATGTTTCCATCTACGTCGATCTTTTTCTTGTAAACTCATTTACACCATATGAGTTTTATCCCATCAGGAGGGTTAACCAAAGTCTAAACCTTGTTTTCATGCATTGAGTTCATTTCAAATTTTATGGCCTCTTATCATCTTTTTGAGTCAATAGTTGACTTTGCTTCTACGTAATTAGTAAGTTCACCATCCTTGATTAATATACTTTATTAATAATCGTGAATTCGTACCTTCTAGAAGGTCGAATGGTCCTACTTTATTTACGCTAAGTCGGAGTGTCTTCAGGAGTCTCTATGTCCTGATCAAGAGTTTGTCCCTGAGCAGGTGTGGGATTAAACTCAGGTTCATCTAATTGGTCAAAAGTATATGTGGATTCATGAACTTTTTCAAGCTCTAATTTGCTCCCACTACTCTTTCCTATAATGAACTCTTTCTCTAAGAATATGACGTCTTAAGATGAACATATTCTTCTCAACGTGATTATAGAATTGATATCCAATTATCTCTTTTGGATATTCCACGAATACACATTTATCGGCTTTAGTTTCAAATTTATCCGATTCAGTACCCTTCACATAAGCGTTACAGCCCCTAAACTTTCATATGAGATAAGTTGGGCCTTTTGCCTTTCCATAACTCATTTGGAGTTTTGTCAACTGGTTTAGATAAGACACAATTTAGTATGTAGCACACAACAATTAGTACATGACCCTAAAATGATTTTGGGAGGTTTGCATAGCTCATCATTGATCACATCATATCTAATAAAGTGTGGTTCCTCCATTCAGATACACAATTATGCTGCGGTATATGTGGCGAAGTCCACTTCAAGAGAATTCAATTCTCTTTTATATAATCTAAAAATCCTCTTTTTTGATATTCTCCATCTCGATCTGATCTCAGTGTGAGAATACATTTACCTATTTATTTCTCCACTTCAAGCTTGAATTCCTTAAACTTTTCAAGTGCTTCATGATTGAACTTCATCAGATATACTTAACCACATCTAGAATGATCATTAGTAAATATGATGAACTAAGAGAAACTACCACTAGCGGTGATTGATATGGGTCCACATACATCAGTATGTATTAGCCCCAATAATTGTGTAGCTCTTTCTCCCTTTCCAGTAAAAAAAAAATTTGGTTATCTTGCCTAATAGGCATAATTTGTATTTGTCAAATGATTCAAAATATTTTGACTCTAATATCCATCTATATGTAACTTAGAAATGAATTTCCCATTTATATGACCTAGTATGCAATGCCAAATATAGGTATAATTTAGATCATCATTTTTATGTATTTTATTTACTATACTCATAATAGATGACACATTATCAAGAATATAAATGTCATTTTGTAATACACCACAACCATAAAAGATCTCATCTCGATAAAAGGAACAACGATTGTTCTTAACAGTAATTGAAAAATCATATATGTCCAAACATAAAATAGAAATAATGTTTTTAGTAATGGCGGAAACAAAGTAGCAATTTTCTAATTCTAATACTAAGCCCGAAGGCAATGGCAAGAAGTATGTTCATATAGCCAATGCAGCAACTCTTACTACATTCCCTACACATAGGTCAACTTCTCATTTTTGCAGTGGTCTACTTTTATTTAGTCCCTACATATTTATACAAATATGAGATCTACATCAGATATCTAATACCTAGAAAGCTAATGAAGTAGA
>CAIGRB010002467.1:26182-54371 GCA_903798255.1 Fraxinus quadrangulata | reverse complement strand
TATCAAGAATATAAATGTCATTTTGTAATACACCACAACCATAAAAGATCTCATCTCGATAAAAGGAACAACGATTGTTCTTAACAGTAATTGAAAAATCATATATGTCCAAACATAAAATAGAAATAATGTTTTTAGTAATGGCGGAAACAAAGTAGCAATTTTCTAATTCTAATACTAAGCCCGAAGGCAATGGCAAGAAGTATGTTCATATAGCCAATGCAGCAACTCTTACTACATTCCCTACACATAGGTCAACTTCTCATTTTTGCAGTGGTCTACTTTTATTTAGTCCCTACATATTTATACAAATATGAGATCTACATCAGATATCTAATACCTAGAAAGCTAATGAAGTAGACATATTAACCTCGATAACAAGTATACCTGAAGATGAAGATTCAAAAGACTTCTTTCTCTTCAAGCTTGAGAGGTAAGTCTTGTAGTTCCTTTTCCAATGACCTTTCACTCTATAGTATTAGCACGGGTCATGAGATTTGGTATTGTCCTTGTTTGTTTTAACTGTTTTGTTATTGCTTTTAGCCTTCTTGGATTTTTTTTAAAAACTTTCTTTAATTTTCCTTTTAGTGCCGTTGGAGGATTGAATAACTAAGACATGCCCATTACTAGCTTTGATATTAGGCTCCACGGTCTTAATCATGTTCAGCAACTCAGGAAGTATGCACTTGAGCTTATTCATGTTGAAATTTATGATGAACTGTGAATAACTCTCTTGCAGAGATTGTGGAACCAAGTCAACACTTAGTTCATGGTCCATTGTTGAACCCAATTGAGACAACTTCTCAATAAAGCCAATCATCTTTGCACATGAACACTGACTAAAGATCATTTTTCCATTTTACACCGGTTCAGTTTCTTGGAAGTCTCATATCATTTCAGAACGTGATTATTCATCATACAACTTCTTGGGATGAAAAATCATAGTGTAAGCATATATACCATCACGTCGCTTTTGTAACTTAGGTGACACAATTGCAAACATTACACATGTTGTAGTATTATCGTCATCACCGTGTTTATTATAAACAGTCACTTTTTCTTCAGTCGAGTCCTCAATAGGTACCTCAGGAAAGGGCTGCTCCAGGACATAACGAATTTTCTCATTGCATAAATTTAATATGGACTTTAATTAATTTAAATATGCTCCCACTGTTTAAAATAAATTTATGATCCTCACACATAAATTAATAAAATTCATACTTGATTCGTAGTGGGTTAGGATCTCATTTATCATATTAAGACATTGAATTTACTCAATAAGACTTCATAAAATATTTGGGTAGATACTATTATCAATTGTATTTCCATTCAAATCCCAGACCATTAAGCTAATAACTTTTTGTCTTTACACATCTTATGTGTTAACTTAACACGCATCTAGAATTTATCTTCTTGAATGTATTCAACAAAAAGATAAATTTTAGTTAAGTCGAACTCATCATTCAAAAATATCAAATATTTCATAATATCAAACATATCCCTAATAGACCAGTCTTGAGTGTACTCAACAAGTTGAGATCGATTTACGACTCTCGTTTTTCACTATATGATGGAAGGCAAACAATCTCATCAATTCAATCATGTATGTACATATTTCATTGTACATCAAACATGCAAATAAATATACATATAAGAGTGTGGATAATTATGGACTAATTCTATCTAGTCTTCCTGAGCCAAAAGGAATACTAATTGGTCAATTCTTAGAGTATTGTATTGAATTAGTATCAATGCACCATCTCCATGGTCTCCTTCTCCTTTTGCATCTTCAATCAGTCCAGCCACAACATGTATGCTATATCAATTGGCACGCATGCCTGAATGACATTGGACTCGTAGGCCCATAATTATAACAATAATAATGGGCTCGTAGGTCCAAAATAAATTAAGAGCTTTATAGGCCTATATAACAATAAGAATAAAATTAAATATTCAACACATCTACATGATCGAGTCCATAATCATCAACTAATAAAGAATTCATTATATAAATGATTTCATATCCAATATCTAATATTAAATGCATATATGTTTCAACAATATTGCAATAATTGTCATCTAAACTCATTTAGAATAAATGGATCGAAACCAATTAAATAACTAATTAATCAAATTAATCAATTAAATTAATTAGCGGGCCAATTTAATTAAAATCAAATTTTAATTAAATACCAAATTAGAATCCAGCTCTAATTCTTTAAAAATTTTGGGCTGCACAATTAATTCAAACCAAATTTTAATTAAATATTAAAATTGAGCCCAACTCTAATAATAATTGAATTAATATTTTAATTTAGGATAAAACGTCCAAATAAAATAAAATTTAATTTAGGATCAAAATTTAATATTTAAGTTAAATCTAATTTTAATGGAAATATAAAAAGTTGTCAATTTTAAATAAAAATTTAAATTTGGGTCAAACGTTTATAAAATTCAAAATTTGAAATTCTTTAATAATTAAATCCAAAACCATTTTGAAATTACATTTTGACCCCAATTTTAAAATTAAGAATAAGTCCTTCAATTTTGAAAATTGCAAGACGGGTCCTCGTTATAAAACTACAACCAAACATGTTTCTTTTAATTGCAGGAGGGTCCCCGAAATTTTATAATTTATAGGAGAAGCCGTCGTCCCCAAAATTCATTCGAAAAACACTAACCCTTAACGATGCCGGCCAATGACCGACACCTCATTAATCGTCGGTAACATCTCGCCATTGCAACAACGCGAAAGCACTGATGTGGCGGCTGTAGACGCCGCTGCGCTTGCAAAGTGTGGCACAACGCGTTGCTGCCCTTTGCAACTCGCGCCATTGCGACGACGCAGACCCTCGTCGCTGACTTTTTTTTTCCGACCCAAAATATCTTTTCTTTTCAAATACAGATTTTTAAATATAAAAAACAATTTTCAATATTGCTAGATTCAAAAATAACATAACCAACCAACTTTTGATTGTTCCAAGATGTAAAACAATTTCTATCAAATACAAAGTGGCTCTAACACCACTGTTGGAAATTCACTTAACATGCACAATGAAAAATAAATTATTTTTCAATTCCCACCAAGATTATGCTTTGTACTTGGAGAGAAACTGTGATAGTGATGAATTCTACAAACTTCCTTATTGATTCTCGAACACGAACAGTTACGAACTGTAATTCACAGTTGTCCAGTTGTTCAGTCTCCAATAAAATTCACATAGGAAACAAGAACAAGAACTATGATTTTTTCTCTTTTCTAGTACTAGCAAAAATAATAATAATAATAATAATGATGTATATATTTTCAAATCCTAACAATCTATTAATAGAAATCCAAGTGGGTCCAGCTCATCTCTTAAATTTAACTCGGTCCAATATTTAATTAATCCAATAAATTAAATTTGGTCAATTAATTGATTAATCCAATTAATTATTTCGAGTCTATTAACAAGCAACTAAATTAATTAATTGGTGAATTTCATTCTTCTAACTCTCCTTTTATGTGTGACCCATCATGTTTCGGATCACGATGCCTAAAAACATGAATTATTATTTTGATCTAATCAAAATTCATAAATTAAAATATCCATTTTAATTTATCATCAATTCACATTAATCGTCCTAAATTGATATCTAGCAATGTATCAAAAAAATACATGTGACGAAAAATGTCACGTGATATGACAAAATCAAACTAGTTTGTTTACCGTGAAACTATAATCCATTCGTCAATATAATTCGATCAATTACGAGATATGGATGTATGTTAATTCAATTATCGACCATATCTTTCATCCCACTATTAAGCCAATGTAAGTCGAAAACTCATTTTCGACTTCTGATTTCATCTTGGTCAATGATTTCATTATCAATTTAATTGAATGAAATGTTGATCATAATCTATTATTATCTAAGAATGATGAATCATCTATTGATCATTCACAATTTTCATATGATTTTTGATATATCCAAACGATGGCGCATTAGCGAACTTTGGCAAAACAACATCCAAAATCACCAAAGTATGATTGTCCTCGTACAAGGCATTTAATGATCTCAAATCAAAGGATCAATTCCACTAGCAAACGTTAGAGAATACCATTGACACTCAAATAGTTATCCATGTGGAATCTCCTTAGCGAGTCTCCATGTTTTGTTTTATAACAAAATATCAATATATTCTTTTAAGTGTCACTACACTTTAACTTTTGAGATCGGCTACTTACTTCTCAAGTAAGAAATGCTACACATGATGGTCTATACGTAATATCAATATTCGTATCTCGTTATTACTTACGACCACAAATAATTTAAGATTCAGTCATATTGTAATTTGTATCTCACAATCATAACTCATTGTGATTAACAAATTGCAAAGACTTAAATCTACGGATTCTATTATTTAATATAAGTTATTAGAAAAGTAATTTAAATAAATAATAGATCTTGACAGAAAAAATGCATTAAACATATTAAAAGTATTTACAACCTAAGTCCGATTGAATGTAGGGCATAACACTTACAGCTTGATCGGTCTCTTTTTGAACGGAATTATTTCTATGTTTTGAAGGTTTGAAAAACTCGGAAATAATAAGTACAACACATTTATAGAAAAAGAAGAGAGAAATGAATATATTTGAATTGATTTGGGATGAAAAAATGGAGTCAATTTTCGGACTGGGAGATGATCTTATTGTTCAGATTGCATCCTGTATGAAAGTGCTTTTACTCTTTAATATGCACCTTTTCCACTTAAACATTACTTCCACTATGCACCTGTTGCTATTGAACAGTCACTTCCAGTCATGGCACTCTTTGAAAACTTATAACAATTCATATAAACTAATAAATAACCATTTAATTCCAAAAAAATATGGTATTTCGTCAATTTATTGCTTGAAAATAGAGAGTCTCGTTTTTATATTAGAACATAAAATGATCTTGAGAGCATCTTTTCTCCCTTGTCCATTGTTTATTTTAGTTGCAAAGAATGATGCTTTTCATTTTTTCATATAGTATGTGTATTTGTTTGTGTTGAACGGAATATTTGTCACGTGTATTGAAGAGTATATTTTACAAGCTTATTAAGTCTCTTAAAATTTTTTAAAAGTGATTAATTTGAGAAGAATTCTCAAATTAATTAAAAGTGATTTTGATAGGTAAACAACCGAACTTGGAGATGAAACAAGACAAAAGGAAGTTATTTGGTGCTTAATTAGAGCAGATATGATAAATTTGCTTGAGAATCAGGAAGTACGAGGACTTGATTGTAAGCTTTGGATAACTGATTGGATCATTTTATAAGTTTTGGAGTTCGAATTTGACAGTTGGAGAAGTTTGGGACCAAAATGGACGAAATAAGAGTTGGGGGTTCAATTTGAACATTTTCTAATCTTGAAGGACCAAATTTGAAGAAGTAAAATTGCAAAAGTTTAAATGTTCTGATTTTGACATAATCGAAATATGGAGGACCTGAATGTACAAATCTGGAAGTTGAAAGACTATTAGGCAACACGTGAAGACTGAGGTCTATTCATGCAATATCGAAGAACGCAGCCACAAATTGGTGCTCGTGTACAATAGTTGGACCGATTTGGGGACTTGATCTACTGCTTGCGGACTGCTAGCAAAATGGACCTATGGTAGTGATTGAGAGACTCTTTATTTTTTAAAAAGCATTTTAGAGTTAAAATTGTTATACACTCCAACAAATTATTTATTTTGACTCTTTTTTTTATTTTTTTAAGAAACATATATTGATTTCTCTTCATATTTTATTTAGAACGGCTTTTTATCTTACAATTAGTCAACCAATTTAAATGTTGTTTGAATAATTTAAGAATTAGAGTATTGAAATATATGATTTATTAAATGCAATCTGCACATTAAGAATAGAGAGTCTCTTGAAGCTTATTTTTAAATATTGACTTTCTAAAATAAATAGCATTTTTTATTTAGAGAGTTTGTTGGAGATGCTATGAGTACGAGAATTTTAAGTTTAACCTAAAAATTATGGCATTTTAGATATTTACATGGGACTTCCGAGGCAGGTGAAAGACAATAAATAGAGGCAATCTAGGTCAAAGAAAAACACCACAATATAGAAGAACTTAAAGCTCTAAAAGAAGCTTTTGATCATCATCTCGAGTTTTCTTGATGGAAAAGAAAGTGCAATTCCAAGATCATGAAGAGATTTATCATTAAGGGTTGTACTCTTCTCTTCTCTAAAACCATTTGGGTTATGATTCCATCCAATTTATTGTACTTGTATAATCTAATTATGTTGGGACTAAATACTTTGTGACTAGGAGTAACAATGAAATTTTGTCATTTAATTTAATCTGAAGTTGCTTGTTTTTCTTTTAATCATATTATTGGGTTAATTGCTTGTTATTCTTTCAATCTTTTTTAATGTTCAATAGTATTAGGACATATTTTCGAGAGGTTTGGTATAAAGTAACACATGATAATAAACAATACATGTATAATGACTATTATACTCTATGAAATCTCTGTGAATTAATACATTTCAAGGGTTGTAAAGATGAATTGCTGGTCCTAGCGCTTTGCTTGACCGAATTTTTACTATAAGACTGAGATAATCAATCGTTCCTAAAAATTGCTTGCAGATTCTTTAAAAGACAGCAAGGACTTCAGCTAAAGGAAGCTTCGTATTGGAGGTTTCCGATGTGAAGAGTTTCGGGATAGAGAGCTTCGACTTCTTATATAGTGCTTCGACTTTAGAACTTCAACCACTTAGATGGTGCTTCGGTTCAAGACTTCAGCCACTTGCCTACACTTCGGTTTCAGGGCTTCGGCCACTTGCATAGTGCTTCAACTTTAGGGCTTCAACCACTTGTCTATGCTTCGGCTTCAGGGCTTCGACCACTTATATAGTGCTTCGATTTCAGGGTTTCAGCCACTTATATAGTGTTTTGGATAAAGCGTGGATCACCTCTCTATTGTTGTTTTGCAGTAGGTGACGCTTTGCTTCGGCCATAGAGCTTCTGCTTACAAATGATGCTTTGGGCGAGGCGTTGATTTGTCATCTTTACCTATAACTTTGGTTCGATTTTTTATAACGCGCAGTGTGAGCCTTTTGTTTGGGCTTCTTATTGAGCCTCGATTTTGAGGCGTGTGCTTCTTCTTAAGACTCGATTCGAGGCATAACAGAATAAATAATTAATTTTCGTGGGACGATGCAATATTTTTATATTACTCAAGGATCCTTCATCTCGCAAGATAAGTTGGCAACATGTATACAAGATTTTGGATAGAATAGTTAAATTTTTATTCTTTTTTACAATTAAAAGGTTATACATGTACTTAGCTTTTCAAAAAGCTATATAATATGTCGTTAGAATCAATTATGACACTGTAATATGTCATAATTGATTTTTAGAATATCAGTTTTTTAATATTTACCATATTTTTGTGAAATTTCCACGAGTAATTTCTTTAATTTATAGGAGTGTCTTCAATTGAGATTTTAATAAATTTTAAAAGTCTTTTTAAACTCAGATGTCCCTTATTCTAAACAGAATTTTTAATGGATTTCAATAAAAAAAAAAAAAATTTGTAAAATCTAAGTATACTCAATAACTACTGAATTTATAAGGATTTGTTAATAAATGGATTTGAAAATATTTGAATGGATTTCAAGCTAAAAAATAAAAATAGCAAACTCTTTAGTTCACCATTTTGAATGAGATTCTTTTATGAATTATGTGGAAATCGATTTAAGTTCACGAAATTTATTAAAATTTATAAACTCTTAGTTAATGACAGCCCGTTAATCATTTATCAATTATAGAAGTTCAATAAATGAAACTATAAACTCCTAGAACTAGCACGTGAGAACATCTTAGAAAAGTAAAAATAATAATAAAAAAACTTATAATTAATTTACATAATACTGAAAGCTTGAATAGTGTATCATCAATGTCATCGTTGGGGATAGTTTGTTAAAATAAAATATTTTATATATGTAAATAACAATTTTTTAAAACTCGGATCAGACATGGAAAGGGTCGAGGGTTATTGGTTAGAATCGGAATCGATCCAGGTAGTTAAATAAGATAAATAAAAATATTTTTAAATAATAAATAATATTAGATAATAGTATAATATTGTTAACTAAAAATATTTGGAGAGTTTTTAATTTTTTATTAATTAAAATAGGAATGAGGAGTATAAACTTACTCTTGGATATTTTCAAGAACAAAGGGTGTAGAATGGTGGCTGAAGCAGGAGTTGGAGGTCATCGGAGGTGGAGGAAGGCAGGAACTGGAGGTAGGTAGGTGTGGTGGTGTCGGCAGTTTTGGCTTTGGAGAAGATAATAGGGTTTTTTGGTTTTTGATAGTTTTTTTTTATATGAAAAAATGTAAAATTATCATTTTGCGATTTAAAAATTAGTCAAAAATTGGTCAAATTTTTAATTTTTGAACAACTAACGGTCAAACTAACAGTTTCTGTCGATTTGGACTTCTGGTGCGAATTTTTTAAAAGTTTGGTATCGTAGGTGGTACAAATAAAAGGTTTGGACAAAGTCTGTAATTAAATGAAAAGTTTGGTACCGTGACTGTAATTTTTCCTTATATCTATTAGTATATGTGATATATTTAGCCTCTATTTGATTCTCATTTTTCTTCCATAAAAATGAAAAATATGATCGTTATCCATCACATCAAGTCATCAATTTTGAATTTTTATATCTTGTGTGGGGCCCAATAACAACTATATTTTTCATTCTCATTCTATAATAATGTGCAACAAACGGGCCCTTAATGGCAGTTTGACTAAAGTTAAAGTTACTTAAATAAGTATTGGTCAAAAGTGATATTTGTAACTTCTTTTCATTGTGTTATTTTCTATATTGATTTTTGTATATTTCAACATATTACCACTTTTTAATAAGTGAAAAATTGCTAACAGTATTTTTATAAGACTATTTATTTTTAAATAGTTTATTTTACAATTTACAAAGCATTTATAAATTTAAAGAGTAAAAATTTTTAAATACTCCAACAGACTCTTTATATTTAACACTTAATTTTACTACTCTTGATATTTATTTATTATTTTTTCCTATTTTTTATTTTCACCAACTTCTCAAAAAATTATTGTATTATTTCCATCCATTTTCTTTGTATATACTATTTAGTTGGATTAATATATGGAGCATTAAAATTTAAAATAATAATTTTATAAAATTAAATTAATCTATCTTACCCAACCCCAACCCCCAATTCCATTTCAATCCAAACCCATTTTCATTTTCTTCATTTTCTCTATCTTCTCCATTCTTTCTCTTCTATTACTCTCTCTCTCTCTCTCTCTCTCTCTATATATATATATATATATAACATAATAGGGTTTCTGGGGTTTAATTTCTAAGAACTTCTATTTTGAGGTTTCTGATATTTAAAAAACTAGAGATAAAGATGCTGAAAGTCTAACTTGATTATCGTTCATGTCACATGGTTTATATAGACAATTATAAGATTTGAACATTCTCGAATTATGCACCCTTGGCATGTCTAACCAGCTTCTACCAGCTGGCAAATAAGTTACACTACCACTCCTGAAAAATTAGGGACTGCAGCAACCACCGATCATTCTGTTAGGGTGCTGTCTGAGTGTTGGCAGCAATGAGTCATTCTAACGCCCTTCCACAAACTGAAATCTAGAACATGACATAGGTTTTGTCAGAAGATCTGCTGTTTGGTCTGAAGTAAGTACATATTTTAATCTTCAACTGATTTCCAAATACCTAGTCTCTCACAAAGTGAGCATCGAGCTCTATGTGTTTTGTGCGAGCATGATAAACCGGATTTGAAGCAAAGGTACTAGCACTTAAGCTATCACACCAAATAATTGGAATTGACTTCTATGGTATTTTCAGTTCTTCCATTAGTGACTGAATCCAAGTAATTTCTAAGGCACAATGAGCTAGTGCTCTGTACTCAACTTCCGTGCTCGACTTGGCCACCATATGTTGCTTCTTGGAACACCAGGATACTAAGTTATCTCCAATGTATACGCAATATCCTGCAGTAGACCTTCTGTCATCTGGACAAGTGGCCCAGTCAGAATCACAAAATGCCGTAATGTTAAGGCTATCATTCTTTTGGATAGCAAGTCCATGACTTAGTGTGCCCTTTAGGTACCTGAATACCCTTTTAAGTACCTTCCAATGAGTGTCTGTTGGTGCTTGAAGGAATTGGCTCAACCTATTCACAGAGTAAGTAATGTCAAGTTTTGTGTGAATCAGATATTGAAGACCACCAATTGCACTTTTGTATAAGGTAGGATCCTTCATTGCTTGCCCCTATGTTTTGGAGATTGGTTTTAATATTGCCATAGGTGCGGCTGGGTTTCAAGTTTTCATAGCCAAACCTTTTTAGTAACTTAGTGGCATATCTTGTTTGATTAAGGTATAAACCAGTTGAATCTCTCTGTTATTCAATTCCCAGAAACAGTTTAAGATCACCTATGTCTTTAAGTGCAAAGCTAATGTTCAACCTGTCAATGAACTCCTGCATTTGTTGACTATTATTTCTTGTTATTACTATGTCATCCACATATATTAGAGCAAACATCACATCAGTTTCTCTTGCCAGAAAGAACATAGAGTTGTCTGCTTTATACTGCTTGAAGCTCCATTCTAACAAGGTATTCTTCAGTTTATCGTGTGCTTGCCTTAAACCATACCGTGCCTTTTTTAACTTGCACACGTAGCTAGGACGCTCTTTATTTACAAATCCATGTGGCTGGTTCATATGAAGTATCTCACTCAAACTACCATTCAGAAATGCATTATTTATGTCAACTTGTCTGATCTTCCAATCTTTTGCTACAGCAAGTGTTAGGATGATCTTCAAGGTTGAAGCCTTAACAATAGAGCTGAATGTCTCATTGAAGTCTACTCCTGGAATTTGAAGAAAGCCCTTAGCAACAAGTCTGGCCTTGAACCTTTCCACTCTTCCTTTTGAGTCATACTTCACCTTGAACACCCACATGTTACCAATGATCTTCATCCCAGCCTTAGGTGGTACCAATTCCCATGTTTCATTCTTCATTAGAGCATTATACTTCTCTTTCATAGCTTTCTTCCAACATCTATTTGATAGTGCTTCATCAGCATCAAATGGTTCAGTTTCTATTGATCCATCAACTGTTAGACTTGCATAAATTTTTGGTTTAAAGATTCCAGCCTTACTTCTAGTAATCATTTGATGTCTAGTGTTATGGGTCACATTACCACTTTGCACAATTGCTTCACCTGATTCATTTTGAGCCTCAGTTTCAACTTGCTGATCTTGAGGTGTCTCATGAATAACCGGATCATCATTAAGTATTTCATTATTATGATGTTCTACTTCCATTTCCTCTTCACCATCAGTTCTACCTTCTCCATCAAGGAGGTCTGTTAAAAGTGAAGTATTAGGTTGGGTTGCAGCAATTGCATTCTGGGGTGATGTGTTATGATTGAAGTCAATAAAGGGAAAAAGACTCAAGGCATTTTCATATGTGGATGGCTAGACCTTTTTGTTCAGGAAACCTATTTCAAATGGAAAGTCATTTTCATTAAACACAACATGCCTAGAAATATACTCTACCACTTGAAATCAGGTATTTATATCCTTTCTGTGAATTACTATAGCCAAGATAGACACACCTTTGAGAGTGAAAGTTAAACTTATGCTTTTAATAGGGCCTAAGACATGGGTAACAGGCGCAGCCAAAGGTTTTAAGCTGCTTATGGTTGAAGTCTTTCTTAAATAGTATTTGATAGGGTGAATTGTGATGAAGGACTGGTGTAGGTAATCTGTTGATTAAATAGGTTGCAGCCTTGAACGACTCCCACCAGTAGTGAAGGGGTATTCGAGCCTGAGCTAAGCGAGTTAGCCTAGTTTCTGTAACGTATCTGTGTTTGCGTTCAGCTCTTCCATTCTCAACTGATGTGTAAGGACATGAGTGTCTTAATTCGATACTAGACTCTAAGGCAATTTTACTGAAACTCCTAAACTCCCTACCCCAATCAAACTGTAGTGATTTGATTTTTCTATCTAGTATGTTTTCAATTAGTTTATTGAATTGAATGAAGATGGTTAAGGCTTCTGATTTGTGTTTCATGTGGTATATCCATGTGAATCTGCTATGGTCATCCACAAAGATTATATAATACTCGTGTCCTGTGGTAGAATTCCCCAAACGCATGTGTGAATAAGATCTAAAGGATTTTCAGCATATGACAGAGAAGTGTTAAATGGTAGAACATGTGACTTGCCAAACTTGCCTGATTCATAGAAAGAGGGAATTTCATTAGCTTTGATAACTTTATTACAAGACTTTAGAACTTGACTCATTACATAGTTTGAGGGATGACCTAGCCTTCTATGCCAAACATCAAGTTCAGACTCTAATACTTGTTTAACTGAAGGTGACTGACCACTGCCAGGCTTAACTGTAAAGCAGTGAACATTATTCTGGTGGTTTGACTCGAGAGCAGTGTTTTCTGGTTTGTGGTTTGGCAGCTGCAACTGATACAACCATTCCTTAAGCACACCTTGTAGCAGGGTCCTCTTCATTTGGAGATCCTTAACAACACAACAATTAGATTATCAATGAAGACACTGTTATCATAAGTGAGCTGTGAAACACTAACTAAGTTTCATTTAATTGAAGGAACATGTAGCAGTTTATTTAGAGTAAGTGGCCTATCATTCATTGTAGGTACTTGTCCATTTCCAACATGTGAAATGTGCAACATATTTCCATCACCAACTACTAATTTTTCCTTACCTTTATACTTATTCATAGTTTGCAGATTACCTTTATCAGTCACTACATGGTTGCTCGCACCAGAGTCAATGAACCAAGTTGGATCTTCAAGGACTCTAGGTGATGCTACATATGCAGAAGGGGTTGAGTTGAGGTTCTGTGGCCCTGGTTACTTGGCCTACTTCCCATATATCTTTCATTATACCTATTGAAACACCAACTTGCAGAATGATTATTGAGTCCACAAATTTGACAAGGTCCTTTGGTTTCATTATGTCTCCCAATTTGAGCTCTGCCTCTGCCCCTTATTCTGCCTCTGAAACTTGGTGATCTACCACTGTTGGTACCTCTAAAACCTCTGCTAGACATTGAGTTAGTTCTGTGTGCCAGTTGAACACTTGACTGATAACGCTTAATGAAGTAAAGTTGTTCTTAACTTGATTCAGGTGTTCGAGACGACTTTCAAAGGTCATAAGCACAAAAGATAATTCATACCAAGAGATGTTTTCTCTACTATTAATCTGTACCACAATGGGTGTGTATTCCTCGTCTAAGCCTAATAGGACTTGTGTTATTAGATCACTTTGATTTATGACTTTCCCAGTTATCTCCAGGTTATCAGCCAACAGTTTAATGGTTGTTAGATACTGATCCATTGACATGGATCCTTTTCTAGTTCTTCGCAATTCTCCAGTAAGAAACATCAATCTTGACTTGTTCAATATTCCAAAGCTTTCTTCTACTGACATCTACAGATTGCTCGAACTCGTACAACTAATAACTTTCATTACAATTTCTGGGGTCATGGATGAGTATAACCATCCCATTAGAAGCTGGTCAGCTGAATTCCACTTGATGAACTCATGATTTTATATCATTCCCACTGCTTCTTCCTATCCAGTTGTAGTTTGAGTGGCTAGAAACTCTGGTAGACACTCCTTTGCCCCCAGCAGGTATCCATCAAGGTTGTGCCCTTTGATTATGGGCATGATCATGTTCTTCCACAGTAGAAAGTTATTTCTATCAAGCTTAACTGATGGTGTATGGGCGATATTCATTCCAACCAGTGAGTTTTGATTTGCAGCTGCTTGAGTGATTGGTGTGTTAAACTTAGACGGATTTGATTGATTTTCGAATCCGGTGTTAGCCATTATTGGCTCTGATACCAAGTTAAAAAACTAGAGATAAAGATGCTGAAAGCTTAGCTTGATTATCATTCATGTTACACGGTTTATATAGACAATTACAAGACTTGAACATTCTAGAATTATGCACCATTGGCATGTCTAACCAACTTCTACCAGTTGGGAAATAAGTTACACTACTACTCCTGAAAAATTAGGAACTGCAACAGCCATCGAGCATTCTGTTAGGGTGCTATCTGAGTGTTGGAAGCAATGAGTCATTCTAACACCGATCAAATTTCAAAAGGAAAAAAAACTAGATTTCTTTTGGGTTTTGATTCACGTTTATACCTTTTTAGAATTTTCAGCTGGTTTTGAGTTTCGACCTGATTAGAAGTATAAAATGGGTTTCAGAGTTGCATCTGAAACTTCTTTTGGTGTTCAATTTTGAATTTTTTTATTTCGGATATTTCTTCTATTAAATTATTTTCTGTGATTGGAAGTTTTATGCTGAGTTTTGGGAGGACTGGTCATTGCTTCAGAAGAAGAGTAATGCGTGACGCTTATCGCTCTTTTGGGCTGCTTTTTGAGATAGTTTTCGGATACGCTACATAGTCAGTGTTTTGGAGTGATTTTTATTGATTGTTGTCAGTGGTGTTTTGCAAATGGTAGTGAGGTTGTGGTGTTTTGCTAATAGAACTACTCACAGATCTTTGATCTATGTTCATAGGTTATAGGCTATATTACATAGGTCACAGATCAAATGTCAAATGTTTTTGTGCTCTAATAATAGGTCATTGAACTGGTCACAGATCACTTATTTATTTTCTTTGGTCACATGTTATATTGCATATGTCACAAATCAATGTCAATATGTCACATATCAATATTAATTGGTCACTGATCAGATGTTGTATGTCTTTGTGCCTTGACAACGATCATCGATTTAAGGTCACATGTCACAGTTTATATGTTACAACCCACATAGAATAGTTTATAGGTCACAAATCATATTACATAGATAACAAATCAATGTTCACATGTCACAATTCGAATAAAACTTATCATAGGTCATTGGATCAATATCATATATAACAATTTAAAGGTTTACAGTCACATGTTATAGTGTATAGGTAACAAGTCACAGATCCAAAAGAATTGAACACAGTCATTGGATCAATATCACATGTAACAATTTACAGGACAGAAGTCACATATCATAGTACATAGATCACAAATCAATATCAACAGGTTACATATCAAAAAGAACTGATCATTGGATCAATATTACAGATAACAATGGATCATTGTGATTTTCATCATAACAACTCACAATTTACAGGCCAATGGATTTTTCAATTTCCGTCACAACAATTCACGATTGAAACTTCAACATTGTTTCATAAATTCAAAAATAGGAAGATACAACAATACTGCATTGTTAGTAGTCATCAATTGTGACTTTGAAATCCTTAAGTTATACTTTAGGATGATCACCATTTTCAATTTGCTATTATCAACTCAATTTGTGGTAGTTGTGTTTTTGTGTGTGTGTGTGTGTGTATATATTACCGAACTTTTGAATTCTTTCTTAAAATTGAAATGATGCATATTTAAAAACTGATATATGTATTCTTTCATTTGAAAAATGTGTGGTTCTAAAAAAAACAAGGAATTTTTTTTGAATTTATATATAAAATTATTTTATTTGAAAATGTGTAGTTGAAAAAATGAGATGGAAAAATGCATTTTTTTAGAATTGAGCCCAAACAAGGGCTAAGATTCATGTGCCAATGTGTCAAAATTAATGAAGGGACACCTGGGTACGTTCCTATTAGCCAAGTTTAGCAAAGTACAAGAATACTCCAATCAATTCCAGTTACCAAATAAAGGCAGACATAAAGTGCATGTTTCACCAAGCTTTAAAATTTAAAAGTTTTAATTGTTTAAGAGGGTATAAGTTGAAATAGGTAAATTATTTATCACGAGTAACTGCAAAAGGTTAAAATTCAAAAGGAAATGGAACTCTCCAATTTCTTGGCCATTGACAAGAATTTCTTTTGAGTATAGAATCACAAGTAATGACGCCAAGTCGCTATTTGTTTGTGAAAAAGAATACAAAATAATCCTATTTCTATACATCCACATTTAGAACAAGTAGATAGACTATGGAGGTGGAAGGGATGGAGTGTTTGTCGATGTCCCTGGATATGAAGCAAAGCACATATTGAGGGCCGATGGATTGGAAACTTCCAGTGAAGAATTTGGAGCTGAGAAAAAAGAATTGGTAGCCGGTAATGAGAATCCTGATGATGCTGCAGCCGAGACCATTGCCATTGGGGTAGAGACTACTTGACCATGAACTTGCCACGTCCATTCTGGTCGTCCTTGTGAAGAAATTACTTCCTGTTCCTGCCAATCTATCCATAAGCTAAGCTGTCCAAAGACTTGAAAACATGAAGAATTGCAACAAAATGTGGACTTTAATCGTTAATGTGTTCACTTTAATCGTTTTTCTTCCAGTGCTTAATTGCAATAAAGTTCTTGTCTCTCAAATTCAATATTCCAAAATGACTTCCTTAAATCTTATCGGTACAAAGCAAACCAACTTTGAGGAATGTTGGAGCATGGGAAAAGACTAGTTCGTATTAAGTTGGATAATCAGAGGACGAAAAAGGAAGGTAAGAGTGTCTAAATGAAATAACCTCAGACGAACAAAATAAATTTACCTTGTTCTTGGGAACAAAATCAGGATTTAGACATGGCCACAAGACAGAATATTCTGATGTTAATGGATTATCGTTATCCACTCTTGTACCAGAATTTTCAGTCTGTATCTGCAAACAATGGAAAATACTGAAGAAATGAGAAAGATGATGCATAAGTGCTTCTTCTTCTTTCTTTCTTTTTTTTTTCAAAATTATATAGAAACGTTTTATGCACATGATTTAATCTACCAGTTTATACCTTCAACTGCCCCGTGTTTTGTACATAACAAGGTGGCAACTGAAAAGAGAACAAACTTCCACTCTCCTTGAGAGGAGAAGAGGTTGAGATCCCCAAGTTCAAATCAAGATCATGTGGGCTACCTGCTAGATTGCATCAAGAAACTCGTTCTCTACGTATCAAACTCGTAAAACTAAACTCGGCATAAAGAAAAACCCATATTAAACTGTAGAAGAAACGAATAATCAAAACACGACCTTCATTATGTGGCTTCGATGTCATTTTGCCATCGTATGTACAGGGATTGAAGTTGGTGACATCCCTTCTGTCACTTTTAATGGCAGCCTTGTCGAAAGCCCTAATTTGCAGAAACATCAAAAGGTATATATGAGTAACTGAGTTGGACGACTCCGTAGTGAGGCAGACATATTTAGGCTAAGAAATTATATATTTGGGAGAGGATAATTCGTGATCATTAGGACCTTGCAGCGTCTACTTCAATGTGGAATAGCCCAATATATGTATACCTGCAGCGCAAGCACTGCAATCTCAACTTTGAAAATTTACTTCTTAATCATTTCTTATCTCAATTACCAGTCCATTTTACAGACAAATTCTAACTTTATATAACTTGCACCGAGTTGCATATGCAGTTCTACAACACCGAGAGATTATTTTCAGCATATTCATTAGTTACCTTTCACCAAGAAACTGCCCCCTTGGGGCTTCCCAACTACCAATTTTTTGCAGATTCACTCCTCTGTACTTGGAACTCCCTCTTGAGAA
This sequence comes from Fraxinus quadrangulata, assembly GCA_903798255.1. Lineage (NCBI taxonomy): Eukaryota > Viridiplantae > Streptophyta > Magnoliopsida > Lamiales > Oleaceae > Fraxinus > Fraxinus quadrangulata. Next base: position 36,726 of record CAIGRB010002467.1, on the reverse strand, counting down.
AACAGTGCTTTGGCGGCGTAATGTCTGTACAAATTCCTCCTTACTCAGATTCTTGATCTACATTCATAAAAAGCAATATGAATGCCATTTTGTTTCAATTACTGGACTCCATTGTAAAACTCTGGCAATTTTACAAAATTATACAAAAAAAATAAAAAAATAAAAAAAATCAATATTTTCTAACCTGTTTCATATCCTCCTCATAATCAGCAAGGTTAAAATTAATATCAGCACCAATACCCCGAAACTTGATTGCAGCTCTATCATATGCTCTAATACAATAACGAACAAAGCTAAACTTATCAAGAATTTTATACAATCAAAACAGCTTAAAAGTTGGCACAAAATATAATAATTTTGAAGAATTATCAATATATATACTTAGATGAATAATCTTGTGACAGAAAAGAACTGGATCATTTACCTAGCAGCAGTAAGATCAGTATCAAAGCCACCTAATTCAAGGCCAACTCATCAATATTCACAAAAAACAGAAAGATCGAAATTAAGAGGATTCAAATTACATGATAAGGAAATTCATACCCAAATACACTTGTTTTCCACAGTCCCTGCAACAGAAATATCAAATAATGAATTAAATTTCAACGGTAAAACTAATTTCAAACATGTGGAGTCTGTTCTTTTTTTTTTTCTCTCTCAGGATTAAACGTTAAATCAATGACAACTGAAAATTACCATATATGGGATTCCCATCTGCCAGTTCTTTTATAGAAGGTGACGCCTCTGTACTGTGAGCTCTTAGATTTCGGCCCTCTTCTACTCTTCCTCGCTTTCACTTGATGTACCTCCTCCTCCTGATGTTGTACTACCATTTCGGGCCGGGCTTGTTGACTACTAACAGGATTAAACGAGAGATCCAACGAAATATTACTACGACTTCCGCGGTTTAACTCATTGAGTTGACTCGTCGGGAACAGCTCCCGAGTCACCATCTCCGTTTTAGTCAAAGTCAAACACCGATCATGATCCTTCTCATACGGGTCATTTCCACTGAGGATGCCGAAATTGAATGCCACAGAAGCAGTTTCCACGGTGCCGGAGGATTCGCGTGTGAAGCACGTATCTTCGTTGCTGGCGGTGTCCTCCGAATTCACCACTAACGAATTCGACGTCACCGGAAATTCTTGTTCATAACCTTCCCCAAACTTTTTCTCCTTATCATTGCTATTTAGGGTCAGATTGAGATCAAACATCTCTATATCTGAATATGTATGGACGTTTATGTATTGTACTTTTTATATCGAGAAATGGTGGCTGGGATTGGTTTGTACTCAACCACAGATTGGTGGGTCAGTTTTAAAATTGGAGAAAAGCTGAAAGGATTTTGAATTCTCGAGTTTAAAGGAAATATAAACACACCAAATATGGCAGAGAAAAGCTCAGTTTCCTGTTCAATTTACATTGATAGAGGCAGAAAGGGAGAAATTGTAATGTGGAAATGCATTGTGAAGAGGAATCATAGACCATTAACAACTGTACAAGGCCTTTGGGTACCCACACCTGACACCACACACACAAAAGTGTGTGCGTGAGAGAGAGAGTAGAAGAAAGTAGAAAGAGGAGATAGGTGGTGGGACGTGTGAAGGAACATTTTTGAGTCCTTATTTGTAACAGTACTAAAACATCAACCGAAGAAGAAGTCGGTTCCCGGTTTTTGTTATATATATATAAATTGTATAGAGTTGTCCATTCTTAATCAATTCATTATATATTCGAATCCCATTAGGGAGATATATATATATCTTCCTAATAGGGACTAAAAATTGTATAGAGTTGTCAATTCTTAATCGATTAATCATATGTTCGAATCCTATTAGGATAGATTTAATTCATTCTGAATTAAAAAATTCAAAACAAAAGGATTCACTTTGAGCTTTAAGAATAAGTAATGTTGACCTCGAAAAATGGTTACGACATATGGCCAACAGAATGATACTCCACATAAGCTTTTTCCTGCACACGGTAACACGTCGTTAGTTACTCTTGACCTTTTCGGTTGAGATAAAAACGGACACAAGCACTCCGACGTCAAGTTAGTGATTTCGTAACCGAAAATTGACGTCTGACAGTGAGGTGGTCACCGAAACGTGGCTAAGGGTGTGTATAAGTGTGTGTTCTTCAGAGTTAAGAATTTTTTTTTGAGGCTAGGAATTCCAAAAAGACCCCCTCTTACCTTAATGAGGAAGTGCTTATACTAAGAGGAAATGAGAGAAGAATCGTTGGATGTAGGGACACAATGCTTTGGATCCTAGGCAGATCATTCCTTCATAGGCGTCAATCTGTCTATGCATATGTTGATAGGTATTAAATGTTTCCGATATAACAATGTGAGTTGATCGTATGGAGTTTGCCACACATCCCATCAATCAAGCTAAGGATTTATTTTGGGAAGATCTTCTCATAAAAGATCTTAACATGGGTGGGGAAGTGAATATAGGGTGTAGTGAATGCGGATTACGAGCCCTTGCATCCATCATCTGTGGCGGATGAGCTGACTCTTCTATACAGTGAGTAGTAGTGTTTCTGTTCGGGATATTGAATTCGGTTCGTCCAATACAAATTCAGTTAGTCCGCCATGTGGTAACATGAAATAAGTTCGTGCACACATGAGGTGAAGGGCCTTCCGTAACAACAGTCCCTCAAGTCTGTGTATGGATATTTATTTAATGTATAGACTTTATTGATGTGGTTATATCATGTCATTTTATGGGGTTTACGCGTTAGTTATTGTAGAAGAGACAAAAAAGTATGCAGAAGCGACATCCGACAAAGCGATGAGTGTTCGCAACTTTTCTCAAACTTGTGGCAGAAGTGACGTCTTGACGAAAGGATGAAGTGTTGAGTGTTGGCAACTTTGAGAAAAGTTGTGGCAGAAACGAAGTTCTCGGTGAAGGATGAAGCGTTGAGTGTTGGCAATTTTGAGAAAAGTTGTGGCAGAAGTGAAACCCAGAGTTATTGTAACTTCAAGGAAAGTTGTAGTAGAGGCAAAGTCTTGGTTGAAAGACGAAGCCCTGAGTGATTGCAACTTTAAGGAAAGTTGTGGTAGAGGCGAAGTCCTAACTGAAGGACGAAGCTCTAAGTGATTGCAACTTTACGGAAAGTTGTGGTAGAAGTGAAATCCTAGTTGAAGGATGAAGTCCTAAGTGATTGCAACTTTAAGAAAGTTGTGGTAGAGGCGAAATCCTAGCTGAAGGATGAAGCCTCTAGTAATTGAAACTTTAAGAAAAGTTGTGATAGAGACGAATTCCTAGTAGAATGACGAAACCTTGAGTGATTACAACTTTAAATAAAGTTGTCGTAGAGGCGAAGTCCTGCCTAAAGGATAAAGCTCTGAGTAATTGTAACTTTAAGTAAAGTTATGGTAAAGACGAAGTCCTAGCAGAAGGACGAGACCCTGAGTGATTGCAACTTCAAGGAAAGTTGTGGTAGAGGCGAAGTCCGGCTGGAGCATGAAGCCCTGAGTGATTATAACTTTAAGTAAAGTTGTCGTAGAGGTGAAATCCTAGTAGAAGGATGAAGCCTTGAGTGATTGTAACTTCAAGGAAAGTAAGGGAAAAGGTGAAATTCTAGTAGAAGGAAGAAGTCCTGAGTGATTGCAACTTTAAGGAAAGTTGTGCTAAAGGCAAAGTCCTAGTAGAAGGACGAAATCCTGAGTTATTGCTACCTCAAAAAAAGTTATGGTAGAGGCGAAGTCCTGGCTGAAGGATGAATCCCAAAGTGATTGCAACTTTAAGGATAGTTGTCATAGAGACGAAGTCCTAATAGAAGGACAAAGCCCTGAGTGATTGCAACTTCAAGAAAAGTTGTGGAAGGACAAAGCCCTAAGTGATTGCAACTTTGAGGAAAGTTGTGGTAAAGGTGAAATCCTAGTAGAAGGACAAAGCCCTGATTGATTGCAATTTCAAGGAATGTTGTGGTAGAGAAGAAGTCCTAGTAGAATGACGAAGCCCTGAGTGATAGAAACTTTAAGAAAAGTTGTGAACACTTCGCTTAATCAATTCGCGTAGTAAACAGAATAAGTGTAAACACTTGCACCGAAATGAGTAAATCAAAAGGGGGTGTAAACATTTCACTGAATCACTTCCCCCTAGTAAATAGAATAGTGAAAACACTGTACAAAAATGAATAAATCAAATGGGGTGTAAACACTTCGTTGAAGCACTTCGCTTAATAAATAGAATGAGTGTAAACAATTGTACCAAAATGAATAAATCAAATGGGGGTGTAAACATTTCACTGAACCATTTCACAAGGTGAGGCACACATGTCTCTCTTAACGAAGTGGACATCCTTTGCGGAGGTGGCTCGGTGGGGCATCACACATCTCGGCTAAGGTCATTTTTCGGTGTGGAAAGTATCATCCCCAAAGGATTGATAAGGTGACCCCAGTAGGGGTGTTACGCTTATCTCCTATCGAGTAGATATCCTTGGTTGAGGTACCCCATGGGGGCATTCTCCACGGTGGATGGTGCGTCCGCTGAGAGCATCATCCTCGATGGAGTCAGAGACAACCACAGTGGGGGTGTCACATGCCTCTCCTATCGAAGTGGTCATCCTTAGTTGAGGTAACCTCGTGGGGGTGTCATGCACCTCGACAAGGGCATTTTCTGGTTTGGAAAGCATCATCTCCGAATGATTAATGAGGTGACCCAGTGGGGTGTCACGCGTCTATCCGATCGAAGTGACATCTTTGGTTGAGGTGACCCCCGTGGGGGCATCACTAGTTGTTACGGGCCTTCAGAGGCCTTCCACTTCACCCATCCAGTTCGTTCGCCACGTGTGCACGAATTGATTTCGTGATGCCACATGGCAGACAATCTTAATTTGTATTGGACGAACCGAATCCAATACCTCAAACTGAAACGCTACTACTCACTATGTAGAAGAGTCGAGCTCATCCGCCACACACGACGAATGCAAACGCCCGCACTCCGTATTCGCTACACCTCATATTCACTTCCCCAAGCTAACCAAGATCTTTTATGAGAAGATCTTCCCAAAATCAAATCATTAGCCTGATTGATGGGACATGTGGCAGACTCTATACGGTCAACTCACACTGCTATGTCAGGAAACATTTAATACCGTCAACTTATGGATAGATAGATTGACACCTATGAAGGGATGATCTGCCCGAGATCCAAAGCCATATGTCCCTACATCCAACGGTAAGATGGGGACTTTTTGGAATTTCTAGCCTCAAAAGAAAATTCTTAACTTTGAAGAACATACACTTATACACACTCTTAGCCATATTCTGGTGACCACCTCATCACCGGACGTCACTTTTCGATTACGAAACCACTAACTTGACCATCGGAGTACTCACGACCGGTTCCACATTCACAAGAAAAGGCCACGAGTGACTAACGGTGTGTTACTATGCGCAGGAAGGAGCTTACATGGAGTGTTATTCTATTGGCCAGGTGTCGTGACCATTTTTCAGGGTCAACAAGTAATATATTTCTTGTCTTTGTTTCTATCTCATCGTATCGCAATCTTTTCTGTGAGATTTGAAAATCAGGGTCGATACCTAGGAGTAGGCTTGGAATAATCCTTTATTTATAACCCTGAGACTATTTACAACTAGTCAATTAAGAATTTTTAGATGTATTAACACTGCATCAATATAAGTATGGGTGTGTGCGATTCAATTTGATTATGTTACCAAGAGAACTGAATCAAATCGAAAATTAGGAATAACCTTATATATAATAAGTGTTCTAAAAAGTGTAAATCGTGGCGAAACGTGGAGGTCGAGTTTCGGCATAGGCATTTAAAAGTGTAAAATAATGTTTTCTTATTTTAATATTATTTTAAAATTTTAAATCATTCTAAATATTATGTAATAATTAAAGGAAAAAAGCGTACATAGCGTTGAAAGGCTTAAAAATGTTTAAAAGAGTAAAAACGTTTTAAAAAAAAAAAAGCGAGCACTAGGCACACTTAACGTGAAAAAAAAAAGTGCAAAGCGAGGCATTTTGGTCCTGCTTCGTACATAGATGGCACCTAGGACGCCACTTTTTAGAATAATGCTTATAATTGAATAATTGGTACCACCTATAATTATGGAACTGAAGAATGTCTAAATTGAATAATTTCATTTTGGTTTGCTTTGATTAGGTCCATAATCAAAATTTTCAAATTATTAATGCAAATTACGTTACAAAGTTTTACTACCAAAAATTAATTTGCACATTCAAAATCAAAATAATAAGCATCATCCAGTATAATGTGACAAGTTTCATTTTTACATAAAATATTGTCTAATAAAAATCTTTCAATGCTTTAACAAATAAACACAATCCAAATTTATAAACAAAAACGAAAAATTGCATCTTCTTATATATGTCTAATATAATAAAAAGCTTTGAAGTTGAAGGGGGTCATTCATGAAGAGACAATTGGAAGACCATTTTACAAATAGGAGGCCTCTGAAAAAGATGTCATGAAGGGAATATCCCTGAAAAATGGGTCATATTTAAGGAATGCAAAGGCCTCACTACGACCATACAAAGGACTCACTTCGGCCATACAAAGACCTCATCCTTGCCTAGGCACCTCAGCTGTGCAATGCCTCATCCTTGCCTTGTCTAGGCACTTTGGCTATGCAAGACCTCATTATCCCCTTCCATGGTTGAAAACATCCACCATGGAGAAAGTCCTTCATAGAGATGCATCAGCCACATATAAGGATGTCCACTTTAATAGGAGATGCGCGTGACTTCCCACTTGGGTCGCCTCTGACTCCATCGAGGAGGATGCTCTCCACGGATGCACCATCTACCGTGGAGAACACTCTTTAAGAAGTACGTGATGCTCCGTGGAGAACACTCTTGAAGAGGTACGTGATGCTCCCACGAGGTCATCTCAACCAAGGATGTCCACTTCGACAGGATAGACGCATGACACCCCCACTAGGGTCGCCTCATCAATCCATCGGGAATGATGCTTTCCACATCGAAAAATGCCCTTGTTGACGTGCGTGATGCCCCTACGGGGTCACCTCAACCAAGGATGTCCACTTCATTAGGAGAGGTGCGTGATATTCCCATTGGGGTCACCTCTGACTTCTTCGAGGATGATGCTATCCACGGATGCACCATCCACCATGGAGAACGCCCTTGAAGAGGTATGTGACGCTCCCACGGGGTTAAATCAACTAAGGATGTCCACTTCAATAGGATGGGCGTGTGACACCTCCACTGGGGTTGCCTCATCAATCTTTCGGGAATGATGTTTTCCATGTCGAAAAACGCCCTTAGCCGAGGTGTGTGACGCCCCCGCGAGGCCACCTCTGCAAAGGATATCCATTTCGTTAGGAAAGTCGCGTGCGCCTTCCCTAGTGAAGTGGTTCAGCGAGGTGTTTACAACCCCGTTTGATTTATTCATTTTGGTGCAAGTGTTTACACTCATTCTATTTACTAGGCGAAGTGATTCAGTGAAGTGTTTACACCCCCCATTTGATTTATTTATTTTGGTACAATGTTTATACTTATTCTATTTACTAGGCGAAGTGATTCAACGAAATATTTAAACCTCCATTTGATTTATTCATTTTGGTGTGCAAGTGTTTACACTCATTTTATTTACTAGGCATTGTTTACACTCATTCTATTTACTAGGCGAAGTGATTCAGCGAAATATTTACACTTCCATTTGATTTATTAATTTTGGTGCAAGTGTTTACACTCATTCTATTCACTAGGTGAAGTGATTTAGCTAAGAGTTTACAACATTTCTTAAAGTTGCAATCACTCAAGGCTTCGTTCTTCTACTAGGACTTTGTCTCTACCATAACTTTCCTTGAAGTTGCAATCACTTAGGGGTTCGCCCTTCTATCAGGACTTCGCCTCTACCACAACTTTCCTTAAAGTTGCAATCACTCATGGCTTCATTCTTCTACCAGGACTTCGCCTCTACCACAACTTTCCTTGAAGTTGCAATTACTCAGGGCTTCATCTTTCTATCAGGACTCCATCTCTTCCACAACTTTTCTTCAAATTGCAATCACCCAGGGCTTCGTCCTTCTACTAGGACTTCGCCTTTACGACAACTTTACTTAAAGTTGCAATCACTCAGGGCTTCATCCTTCAACTAGGATTTCCCCTCTACTATAACTTTCCTTGAGATCGCAATCACTTAGGGCTTTGTCCTTCTACTAGGACTTCACCCCTACCATAACTTTCCTTAAAGTTGCAATGATTCAAGGCTTCGTCTTTCAACTAGGATTTCGCCTCTTCCACAAATTTCCTTAAAGTTACAATCACTGAGGGCTTCGTCCTTCTACCAGAATTTCGCTTCTACCACAACTTTCCTTAAAGTTGCAATCACTCAGGGCTTCGTCCTTTTACTAGGACTTCGTCTCTTCCACAATTTTCCTTAAAGTTGCAATCACTGAGAGCTTCGTCATTCTACCAGAACTTCGCCTCTACCACAACTTTCCTTAAAGTTGCATTCACTCAGGACTTTGTCCTTCTATCAGGACTTCAACTCTTCCACAACTTTTCTTAAAGTTGCAATCACTCAGGGTTTCATCCTTCTACTAGGACTTCACCTCTACAACAATTTTACTTAAAGTTGCAATCACTCAAGGATTCATCCTTCAACTAGGACTTCGCGTCTCCCACAACTTTCCTTGAAATTGCAATCACTCAGGACTTTGTCCTTCTATTAGGACTTCTCCCCTACCACAACTTTCCTTAAAGTTACAATCACTTGCAGGCTCGTCCTTTTACCAGGACTTTGCCTTTACGACAACTTTACTTAAAGTTGCAATCACTTAGGGTTTCATCCTTCAGCCAGGACTTCACCTCTACCACAACTTTCCTTAAAGTTGCAATTACTCAGGGCTTCGTCCTTCGGCCAGGACTTCGTCTCTACTACAACTTTCTTTGATGTTGCAATCACTCAGGGTTTCGTCCTTTAGTCAGGACTTCGCTTCTACCACAACTTTCCTTGAAATTGTAATCACCCAAGGTTTCACTTCTGCCACAACTTTTCTCAAAGTTGCCAATGTTCAACGCTTCGTCCTTCACCCAGGACTTCACTTCTGCCTAAACGTTTCTCAAAGTTCCCAACACTTAACTCTTCGTTCTTTTCATCAGGACGTCTCTTCTGTCACAACTTTTTCTTAAAGTTGCCAACACTCAACGCTTCGTCCTTCAATCAAGACGTCGATTATGCATAATTTTTCGTTTCTTCTACAACAACTAACGCGTACACCCCATAAATTGACATGATATAGCCACATCAATAAAGTCCACGCGTTATATAAATATCCATACACGGACTTAAGGGCTTGTTGTTATGGCCTTCAGAGGCCCTTCACCTCATCCATCTAGTTTTTTCGCCACATGTACATGAACTGATTTCGTGTGCCACGTGGCGGATGAACTAAATTTGAAATGGACGAATCGAATCCAATACCCCGAATTGAAATGCTAACTTACTGTATAGAAGAGCTGAGCTCATCCGCCGCACATGACGGATGCAAAGACCCACACTCCGCATTCGCCACACCTCATATTCACTTTTGCACGCCCTTCAAGATCTTTTATGAAAAGATCTCTCTAAGATCAAATCCTTAGCCTAATTGATAGAACATGTGGCAGACTCCAGACGGGTCAACTCACACTGTTATGTCAAGAAACATTTAATACCCGCCAACCTATGGATGGACAGATTGATGCCTAGGAAGGGATGATTTGCCCGGGATCCAATGTCATGTGTCCTTATATCCAACGGTTCTCCTCACCCTTCCTCTCAGTATAAGTATTCCCTCATTAAGGTAAGATGGGGACTTTTTAGAATTCTTAGCCTTAAAAAGAAAATTATTAACTCTGAAGAACACACACTTATACACGCTCTTAACTACGTTCCGGTGACCACCTCACCACCGGACGTCACTTTCCGGTTACGAAATCGTTAACTTGACCGTCGGAGTACTCGCGGTCGCTTCCACCTCCACCTCCATAGGAAAAGGTCACGAGTGACTAACTATGTGTTACCGTGCGCAGGAATGAGATTACGTGGAGTGTTTTTCTATTGGCCAGGAGTCGTGGCCATTTTTCGGGATCAACAAGTAATATATTTCTTGTCTTTGTTTTTATCTGATCATATCCCAATCTTTTCTGCGAGATTTGAAAATCAGGGTCGATACCTGGGTGTAGGTTTGGAATAATTCTTTATTTATAACCCTAAGACTATTTACAATTAGTCAATTAAGAATTTTTAGATGTATTAACACTGCATCAATATGAGTATGGGCGTGTGTGATTCAATTTGATTATGTTACAAAGAGAACCAAATCAAATCGAAAATTAGTAATAACCTTATAATCAGTGTTCTAAAAAGTGTAAAGCATGGCGAAGCATGTGGAGGTCGAATTTCGGCATATGCATTAAAAAGTGTAAAATAATGTTTGCTTATTTTAATATTATTTTAAATTTTTAAATCAATATAAATTATGTAATAACTAAAGGAAAAAAAGCATTGAAAGTGTTGAAAGGCTTAAAAAATGT
>CAIGRB010002467.1:0-19323 GCA_903798255.1 Fraxinus quadrangulata | reverse complement strand
ACAACTTTTCCACCAAACAATATATTTCATCATTTTTTATCAAAATTTATTAAAAGTTTAATTTTACTTATCACCAAATATTGATTAAATAAAAAATAGAAATTTTAATTTTATTGAAATATAGAGTCCACAAACACTGAATTACTTCCTTTTGATTTGAGGCGTGTCTTAACATGTGTAAAATTTTCAAAGCAAGGAAAATTGTCAACGATGCATGATAGAATTTGAATGTTATCCGAATTTTTTATTGAAAATAATTGAGAGTTCTAATTAAAATGCATATTAAAAAGAATTCTATTTAGAATGTTATTTTTGAATCATATTTAAATTTACTTGACGAATTCTAGTTAAAGTTCTTCTTAAGGTCCAATTAGGAGTTGTAATTTATGTTTGACTTGAAATTGATTTTGGGATGAAGAAAAAGATCTTTGGAAAGTGTTTGGATCGGGGGTAGGACGCCTAAGCTTTGATAGCTGTACATTAAAACAGCGAGTCGGCACCGCTGCGCCACAATACTTTTTTGCTATTTTGTCTCATATTCCGTTTTTAATGCTTTTCTTGCATTATACTTCATGTACAACTTTGTTATTATGGTTTGGACGACCTTTATTCGTTCTCTCTATAGTTGACTTTTAGTTATGATTTAGTAAGAAATTAGAAATATTGTAAATATAAAATCTTTGTATTATTTCTCCGTATTATAATAAAATTTTCATTCTCTGCAAATTATTTTATTCTTGCATTTTTGTGATCAATTATTTCATATTGTGACTATAATCTCTTATTTTCTCTAATAATTTATTATTAGATTAATCTGATATAATTTCTGTTTTTCACAACAATACCATTTATGTAGGACCAGAACACTCATCTTGTACATAATTAAAATCAGATTTTTTATAAATTTTAATAAAAATTGATAAAGTATGTGGTCAAAAAATTATAGATTCCATCAAATATGTGGTTGAAATAATTATTAACTCTAACTTAAATTAAAATATAGAATTTATCAATACCAAACAGGGACTAATAACGAGTTTAAAATCAACCTTAGTGAAAATAATAACATTTGCTTGGACGACAATGAACCACGTTCTTTACCTTAAAAAATAATTATCTAAAAAAGAGTAATTGTCATAGTTTTCGATTTTGTGGATGAAATTCCAAAAGGTGGATAGATAGATAGTAGATAAAAATTCCAAAATGGGTTCCATTATCTAAAACGAATTAAAGGAATGTTCACTGTTGGCATTTTATTTATTCAACTTTTCATATTCCGACCAAAATCATGTAGTAAAGTTCGATGCATGTCAACAACGTAATTTAAACCCACGTGTAAATTATACTTTTCATGGGAAATATAAAATGATTTTTGTAGCATTCTCAAATATGTTATTATTACGTAATATGAAAATGGGAAGCTGTTTTATTCGACACGCCATGACTTCAATAGATGGAACTGATGAAATGAAGAAACGCAAAAGAACTTTCTAATAGATAGTTTTGTGAGGGGAAAAAAAAGGAAAAGAATTCGTACATTTAGCTACGTTTTATCGCACTTCAGTATTAGATTCGCCTCGACAAATATTTCCTACTCGTCTGAGGAATTTAATACTTGATCATATGAATTGCAAAAGACGTGACCAAAGTTCAGACCAATTGTACCTCTTATGCCTTTTTCATGAAAATTTAAGATTACACTTTTAACGTTTATAGTAAATTAGAGTGATTTTTAACAATTAACTTATCTTGTACGCCAATATAAGACGTAAAATGCCAACCTTCGACTATTTTCATATTATCTTCAAAGGAATCACACAACTCTGGAAAAATCACCACACAAAAATTGTTCACAGACACTTAGCATGAAACAATTTTGTATTTTTATCAACACGATTGTATTTAGATTTCATATCAATCTGATAGATTTAAATTCCAATCTTCACCAGCCACGTACACCAATCAAGGCCTACTTTTTCTATGTATTAATTAACGGTTCAGATTCATGAGGAATAAGAGAGAGAAAATTGTGGTCATGATATTAACGAAAATTATTTTTATGAATGAGAATTTCTTGAATTTAGTGATGTCAAAATGGGTTGGGCAGCTCAAGCTCCGAACTATCGATCTTAGCTCGGTTCGGGTCATTTGTGACTTTGTTGCATAATGAACAATCCATGTTAGGTCAAATTATACAATTCAATAATCTGTGAAAACTGACCCACTAGCCGTTTCATTGAAAAAAACTATTAACATGTGAGAAAAATTAAAAGATCAATTGAAACTATAAATACTAATTTTGCTTCTACTACATATTCACACATTATTTCGTTCTAGTGCGTTGTAAAATCTTATCCAAAACTTATATCATTTGATGATGTCATGTGAATCGAACAACTTTAATTAAAATATCCTAAACTATAATGTTGGATAATTGCATTTGTTATTACTAATAACATCTATAATCTAACAAGTTTACGTGCGAACACATCAATGAGAATATTCGTCTTCTTAATTTTGAATCGTATTTTTCTGAAGAAAAAAAATAAAAAATAGTCAGCCTTTTTATTTGACGTTGGTAATAAATCCTTCGTTCCTACATTGCCCGTCCGGCCCACTTTTTAACAGGTTAAAACCAACTTTCTACAATCCAAATATGTTAGGGACCATCGTGCAATATTCTCTTCCATCACTTTTATTTGTTTGTCATATCTTTCAACATTTTTAGTATGTTCTTAGTCAACTACACTTTAGTGCCATTACATCATATCATAAAAAGGTTAAAATAAAAATACACGTTATAACTTTTTAATCGAAAAATATTGTTGTTACACTCATTTTATCATTGTGAAAGATCAGTTCTAGGATGACAGTGAAGTTATTTTTGTAGTTTGTAGCGGACAATAGATTACGAAAATTGTAACAAAGAACTAAAAATTGAAATTTAATGACATAATTGAGACATTAAATTTTAATAAGTAAATGAAAATGTCTGCTTAAAGTTCAGTGACCAGGGATGAAATTTACCCTAATAATTTGCATGTGATTCACGGAGTAATAAAGTTGGGGACATGTCTTTATTTATATAGACCCCACGTCCTCTTTAGGCTTGTCTTGATATTGCTAAAATTTTGAAACTGACAATTTCTTTCTTTTTCTTGGCATTTTTCGATAAGATTTATGTAGGACCACTTTTTTTTCTAAATTAAACCTATGAATGTTGACATAAATAATAATATTTGCTTGGACGACGCGGTACCACGTTTCTTTATCTATATTTTTATACTTTATATTATAGAGTCGACAATTTTGAATTGTCCGATTTTCTTCACCAATTAAATCTACTAAGATACGTTTGTTTTCTTATAGAAATCAATGAACAATTGAAGTTTTAACTATTAAAATTAAGTCAAAAACGATTTTTTTTCTTGGTTTTATGAACACGAAATTATAAATATGTTATAGTATTGTTTAAAAGGAGCTAAATTAATTAGTTGGCCTCGTAACTTATTGGGTTGGTAGGGTGGCATCGATTATTTTGGTCGTTAGTTGTGTAAGAAACCTTTTAGTCCGAGGGTAAAAATCAATTTTGGATACCTTAGTAATATACAATAATAAGAAATTGTAATCCCTAATTCTATTCTTTAAGACGAATTGAGAGGACCTCTCTAAGCCGTTAAGGCCAAACGTAAATAGGACAGTGTTATATGCATCAAAGGCGATACATTCACTTTTGGCCTTTTTTATTACTTTTAACTAATGTGTAGTCGTGTGGATAATAGTAAAATATATTTATTTTTATTTAAAAAAAAAGAAAAAGAAAGGAGATAATTAGTTGGAAGTTGAAACGTAAAAAATGAGGTGGGTTTCAAATATTTATTGCTGAATAATTGACGATGTTTAAATGACTTAATAACTTGATGAAGGATAAATAGTTTTAGGGATTTCTTTAATGTTAAGTTGATTTTTTAAACACGAAGTGAGTCATTTTGCCAATTTTTAAGAACTCATATCATCATTTCGAATTTTAGTTTTAGTATATTATTTTTAGTTAGAAATCACTTCTTTTAAAAGCTTTCAGGATTTTCAATGTGTCAACATTTCAAATAAAATAAATTGTATAATTAATTCACGAGGATACTTTTACACTATTTCAAACTATACATATGTGCCAATGGAGATAATAAAACCATGTCGCGGAAGCCACTCATGAAAAATAACCTGGTATCAAGATATTTTGTATTAAAACTTAACCAATAATTTATATTGCTTAGAAATGAAAGCTTTTACTTGTCAATGGGTCCATTACTTATAGGTTGTCATCCGACGCAACATCATTTGTCCCATCAGATGAACTTGTGCCAACCCCTTTAATACTATTGATGCCTGAAATGTTGTCAATCATGGAATGAACAAACACTTCAATGAGCAGAATACGATGTACATGACACGTTTAGGAATTCACGACAAGTTCGGGTATACAAGACAGGTCCAAGGGTGCAGGTCAAGTCCAAGTCTTGGGATGCAGAACAAGTTTAGTAATGTAGGAAAAGTTCAGGAGTGCAAGACAAATTCAGGAATGTACGACAAGTTCAGAATGCATTACAAGTTAGCTTCGGTTCTCAATTCTAGACTAAAAATCGAATGAAAACTGAATATTTCTAATTTTTTTTTAATCTTAAATAAGTCAAATTATTTTATTTTTTAAAATAAATTTGCTAAATAATTAATATATCTCATACCTAAAATATTATTTTCCTATTTCTAATTTCATCTCAAGTCCAATTAATCAAATCGAATTAAATTTTACTAAAATCTTTTATTCTACCGTAGTGCAATTTCTGTATGGAGAAGCCTCTCTTTATTACTATGAGCTCGCTATATCATCTTCCTGTGATTTTAACTGTCAAATATATGAGAACTCAACAAAGAGAGACATAAAAGATATCACGAGATTGGACTACATTATTTTGTAAGAGCTAAAATTGAACATGTCATTAGTTGAATTAAGATGACGTTGCTTTAAATATATAAAAAATTAATTATTGTACAGAATACCAGAACCGAATGTAACTGAACCGAACGGAACCCGAACGATTCTATAACTAAAGTTGGATCCAAAGATTCCATTTACTAAATACCCGAAAATTCGAGTTCGGTTCGGTTCGATTCGATTCTCCTTAGAACCAAATCGAATTGGACCATGTCCTGCCCTAGAAAATATTATGATCCTGCTTGGACTCCATTTTATTCATAATGTATTTTTTATCTTTTCATTTCAATCACTCGTTTTTCAATAAAATAATATTACGCATAAACTCCAAAATTTTCCTTCTTTTTTAACCACACATTCTTCAAATACTTAACTATTTCAAAATATATTTTACACTAAAATTTGATTTTAATATAGCCCAACCAAGGGCATAATATAACATTGTTATTTTACTCAAGTTTATTTTCAAATACACATTTTATGATATCCACAACTTTAATCAATTTTTTAACTGCATATTTTATCAACTTTTTTTTTTTCAAAATCTAATAAATTAAGTTTTTTTAACCAAACGAAAGAGGAGCTGTATGAAATGGGTCCCCATAAGTATTTCAAATCCTGAAATTCACTTTTACTTTACCTCCGAGGAATACATACCAATACATATAATTCTTAAACTGGGCTAATTTGTGGAATGAGTTCAGACTATAATTCTAGCAGTTTTGCTACATGTTCATAATAGTTTACGTATCATGATATGATGAAATATGATTGGGTTAGAATTTCTTCAATCAAATAAAAAAAAGAACTTTTTTAATCTCTTTTTAACGCTATATCTATATATAAATCATCATGTAACTCTATTATGTATAAATATCATTATTCTAATTCTTTTTGACCATACGAAAGGTTCTAGGTACTATTTCAAAGTACTCAATCCTTAATCCAAAAGGTTCCTTGTGATTCACAAAATCGGTTAATGATGAGTTTGAAATGCGGTTCAAAGATGACTATGCGAATTAATTCACATATCAAAGTCCCCTCTTTTGACTTCATTTTGGCAGTTGTACATAGACTTCAAGTAATCTATACTTTTTCGGATGTTGGAAAGAGTTCTTGGTATCACTTTGAAGTCCTTACAGTGTACTTCACAATTCATCTTTCGAACTAAAGCAATAAACAAGTCTTGAATCGAACAAGCGCTAAATAAATGACTCTATGTGAGATTGATCACCATACTTCTTTATTCTTTACCGCGAGGGTCGACGACTTAAAATAGGCCAAAGTACATAAAATGTACTTCGAAACGTATCTTTCGAATTGAAAACGATAAACGGATTATTCGACAAGTTATGTTTCATGAAATTATATATTACCCCCTCCATTTCAAAATATATGCTTGCTATTGTTTTTTATCTGTCCCAAATTGTAGATCATTTTTCTTGTTGAGAATATAGTTGATTTCTTAGTTTTCTAACACGTTCTATTTAATAGCGATGCATTTTTTCTATTGCAATTGAATGATATCGATTAAGTAATATAATGGATTTTTGAGTCCAGATAATCGTTCCCACAAGAACTATTATTTATTCCTAGTTTACTATTTCTACTTTTATCTGACGAAAAACAAATAAGAGTTTGGTGATTATTGATCTAACCATTTCTAACAACTTGAACGTAACTTAATAACACAAAAATCTAACAGATTGTGAATATGAAAGGGATATTATGGCAAACAATTTCATTTATTGATTAGTTTTTATCATTTAATCAAGATCATAACATAATGCAATATTCGGTTGAATTTTTTCTAACGTGTTCAATTTACCTCTCTCAAATTCAAATTGATTCTATTTAACTACGTCAATTTCATATTTCTATGTGAATTAATTAATTTCATATCTCAATGTAAATCAAAATACACCTTAGTTAATCGCATTTAATTCTAAGAATTCATATAACGATCACATTAACTAGAAAATGTATCTTTACACTTTTATACTAGTTCTCATATTTTACTAAGTGGTCTAAAAGTATAACTCACCTCTTAACTCGTAATTGATTCACAAAATCAATAAACAATTAGCCAAAGAATTCAAGCATTCAAATCAATAAATAAAATCAACACACAAAATTAAAAGAACAAGAATCCTAAAAATTGAATTAAAATGTCTCAACAAATTACATTGTTGGCCCTAATAAAAAGTTTAGCTACTCATAATGCATAAAGAAAAACAAAGAATAATAATTGAGTACTTCACCAAGTTTTTAATTAAGATGTTGAGAAGATAAATCTTGCATCAAGATAATTTTCTTATTGAAATCAATGCTTCTACCCTTGATATCTGCTGATTTCTTTCTCTAATTCTCAAATTATGTTCACACGTTGGGTAAACTCCTCAAAAGTGCATCTCCATATGTATTTATACATTTCTAATGTTTGTCTCAAATTTGGAGTCGTTTTGGACTTTGAATTGGTCAAGAATCACAAACCCCAGCAAATACGGCACAATGCCTACAGTTGGCTTGCTGGTGTGCCTATGCGCCATGATATAAAGTTGGGTGGCGCCTAGGCACCACAACACTGATAATCTTCTATTTCTGTTAGCTTATCATGGCACTTGGGCCCTATATTTTTGTTTCAATTTCTGCTGAATTGAATCGACTTCAAATGACACGCATTTGGATTTGCATCTATTGTTTTATCAGGTAAGATGAAAACATTGATCAAAACAAAATAGTTTGAATCCAAAAACGTTTGGTGGGCTTTTCATCATATGTTGGTTGGTGTCTGGGAGCCATGTTTGCAATGCCTGAGCGTTGCATGTCTATAACTTCTTTCGATTGGCTATGTGTGGCGCCTAAGCGCTGAGTTGTAGCGTTGGACGCCCCGTTTGTTGTTTAATTACTCAATTTTCTCCACCTTTTGCACCATTTACACCACTACATCTAACCTATAAAGTGACACTAAAACACACATCAAAACGTTTTAAAACTCGTAAGATCTAACAAATTATCAAGTTAAAATGGTACGAAATGCATGAGTTAAACACATTCATCAAATACCCCCAAATTTAATAGTTTTCTAGTTCTCGAGCAAACACAAAAAAAAAAAAAAAAAAATTAAAAATTAAAAGACCTAAAGGAAACACACAAACAAAACTAAACATATCAACTTATATAAAAACAAATTTAGAAAGATAGGTTGCCTTTTTGGCTCAGAATTGAAAATATTATATTAAATTTATGGAGTACTTCAAAATCATAATGCAAAAAACCAAACTTTCACTTATCCAATGCAAACTAAGTATGTGTGTGTGTGTTTGAGAGAGAGAGAGAGAGAGAGAGAGAGAGAGAATCAAGTGTAACACTATACATTCACAAGTTGGTTTAATTCCCGACCATCAATTGTAAAATGTCTCATTTCTTTATTTGTGAGATTCATACTCCCAAAAAAAAAAAAATCTTTTATTTTCTTCTTTAGGTGTATTTTTAAAGTTGATTTCCAATTAATAATTCCTTACGCCGCTCCTACTTGGTTTAATCTAACCTGCAACATCAACAATCTATGCATGTGATGAGTCCCCCAAAATTTTGAATGTTTCGACAATCAAGCTTATACTATGTAATTCAAACCCATTAGTTATCTAAACTCCCAACAATTCGATTTTACTTGCACAAGTGCACAATTTTGCTTATTTTGATGTATTTTCTGCTCAAGATCAAGGGTTCCAAGATACCCCTACGAACTTACTGACTTGAGTCAAAAGGGTGCAGGCATGAGGCATATAATCATGTGCAATACCCTTTTTCTATTTTTTAATGCAAATATAAATGGGACTTAGATCCCTAGTATATAGTCATAACCTAATTTGTACTTGATAGTTAAAGACACTCCACAAAAATGTTTTCCAACATGCACAGAATTACCACAAACCTAAATCATTTCTTTCACCGGCTCGAACATCCCCAAATTATACTAAAAAAGATTCTAAGATGTAATGAATAATATGTTACGAGATTGAGCATCTAAGTCCTCTATTTTAGTCTATAATAAGTATGAATCAACTTATTCCTATACAACGCTAAACATCAATTCACGTGCATATATAGTGTCACGTTCTACATGAATAAGCAAAAAAATTCAGCCAATGCACATAACTTATTCACAATCCACAAACTAATACATATTCTCACGTATATACATCATGGCCGATAAGGTTATCTAACTCATACAAACATGCACAAAATAATTTTTTTATATCACACAAACTCTATCAAAATAATTTACACAAATCACATAGCAGAAATTAACTATGCAAATAAGCAATTAATGTCTCCCCCCAAACTAAAACTAAGCATTGTCCCCAATGTTAAATTAAAGAAAGGATGATAACTTACATGATAGAAAACATTAATTGTCTTCGTCGCTTTCGATATCATGGTGAGGTGAAGCGAGATTGGTTGTATGAGTTGGAAATAACAGTGTTTGAGAGATTGTTCAATCTGAGTATATAGAAGCCAGTATCACATTGAATTCATTCTGATAGTGGAACTAATCATACATAAAATCCTGCAGCCGATTCATTTCCAGTTGCATCTCTTGAAACTAAACAATGAGTTTACTACTTATATCACTAACTGGGAGAGGTTGAGGGATCAGGATACTCGTTCTTTCGCTATAGGAGGTTGTGCACTAATAGAGCCTTGCATACTCACAAACTTCTAAATTCTATTATGTGCAAGGGCTGGTTTGGGGTGTACCACTTCTTCTGATGTGTATGTCACAACACACCCCTTCTGGCATAACTCATAAATCAAGGTCAGGTGCCCCAAGTAGCTTATAGTTGAACCTCTATGAGTGTATGATGTTATTATGAATCACCCGACCAACATCTATTGATAAGCTGTACTGAATAACAAAATTCAAGATCGCGCGCTCCTTTGTGACTTAGATTGCTGCTCGGTAGGAGTTTAGCTGAGATGAAGTGATGCCCGCTTTACATTCCAAAAATATACCCGAAGAAGTTACAAAAATACAGCTCCTAGGTACTGCAAACATGGTGCCCAAGTGCCAACCAATGTAGAAATTGAAATAGAAGTATAGTACCTAGACGTCGGCTTGGTGGCACCTAGGGGACGCGACTAACCAGAAGAAGTAGAAGATTAACAGCGTTGTAACGCCTAGGCCCCACCCAACTTTACATCACGGCGCCTAAGCGCCACAAAGCCAACATCTAGGCACTGCGCCTATTTGCTAGGGTTTGAAATTCTTAGCTCGTTCAAAGCTCATAACAACTCCAAATTCGAGACAAAAATCAAAGAGGCATAAATACATTTGGAAATGCAGTTTTGAGGAGGTTACACAATGTGAAAACACAATTTGACAATTAGAGAGAGAAATCAGTGAAGAAAAACAAAAAATCAAGGGTGGAAACATTGATTTGAAGAAGAAAATTATCTTGATGCAAGATTCATCAACTTCTTTACATTTTAATTCAAACATCAGGGATGTACTCAATTAATATTCTTTGTTTTTCTTCATACATTATGAGTAGCTAAACTTTTTTATTAGGGCGAACAATGTAATTTATTTAGACCCTTTAATTCAATTTTCAAGATTCTAGTTCTTTAAATTTCATGTGTTGATTTTATTTATGTATTTTAATGCTTGAATTCTTTGGCTTGTTATTCATAGTTATAGACTTATACCACATATTAAAGTCTGAGAACTAGTATAAAATTGTAGAGATATTTTTTTCTAGTTGATGCAATCATTGCATGGATCATTAGAAATTAAATGAATATAACTAAGGTGTATCATGATTCATATAGAGATATGAAAGTGACTTAGTTAAATAAAATTAATTCGAGCTCGAGAGAGGTAAATTGAATATGTTAGAAGAATTCGATCAAGTACTATATTATGTTATGAATCTTGATTATAGAATTAAAGTTAATCAATAAATGAAATTGTGTGCCCTAATATCCCTTTCATATTTCACAACCTAGTTAGATTTTTGTATGCATTAAGATACATTCAAGTTCACAGAAATAGTTAGACCAACAATCACTGAACTCTTATTTGTTTTTCGTAAATAAAAGTAGAAATAGTAATTTAGGAATAAATAATAGTCTTCGTGGGAACAACCACGCGGACTCAAAGCTCCATTACATTACTTGATCGATATCCTACACTTGCGATAGGAAAAAAAAATGCAACAAGTTTTTGGTGTCGTTGCTGGAGACTGTTTCCATTTAAATCTTAGTTTATTTTGTTTTGAATTTTATTTGATTAGTTTATTTTTCTTATTTAAGGATAAAAAAATATTTGTTGTATGCTCTGTTCCTAAGGCGGCAATCTTGAACCGTTTAACTCGAAAATAGAACGTACCTTCAGATGAAAACTCAAAGAAAACATATAAAAATAGAAACATCAAATTGCAGAAGAGCGAAATATTTCGTTACTATCAATTGGACAAGGAGCTGCTAGAGTAGGGGCACTACTATATCACCATCGCAAACAAATTGAGATCGATGAAGAAGATTTTCCAGTGTCAATGTTCTTAACTCCTAAGGTAGCAACCAAGCGCTCCAGCGTTGCATACCTAGATTTCGGGCAAAATAATTTTTAGATAAGGGCTGATTAGATTAATTCGACTAGCAACAATTTCCAGTTTCACGAGTTATCTCATGAAAACCCGAACACACATCCCAAGATTTCCCCGAAATTGTCAGAACTTTCATGCTCCAGGGGTTGATGAAGATGCAATCAAGCTGCGGTTGTTTTCCTATACATTGAGAGATGCAGCTTTAGAATGGTTGGATGCTGAGCCCCATAGAAGTATCACTACTTGGGAGGACTTGACGAGAAAGTTTTGCAATTAATTCTTCCCAGTGAAAATTCAAACATTCCAACAACGTTATAGGGAAAATTATCATGAAGCGTAGAACAGATTTAAGGAGTTGATGAGAAAGCATCGAGATCATGGAATAATCAGGGATAATCAGGTACATTATTTCTACATTGGACTTTCACCACTGTCAAAATCTCAGGTGGATTCTTCAGCAAATGGGTCCATAATTAGTAAATCGGCTCAACAATGTTTAGACTTATCTAAGTTGATTGAAACTAAACATTCTATGTTTTCATCACAAAGAGTAGTATCGAAGAAAACAGCTAGAATTCTTGAGCTGGACAGCACAACATCTACTAATGTACATATAGTTACTTTGACAAAGTAAGCGAAATTATTGGTTAAGTCTCAAACGAGCAAATGCAGTGATGGTTAGTTCGATATGTGCGAATTGTGGAACCAATCATGCTATAGAAGATTGCTTGTTGTTGGCTCCTCTAGAAGAACAAGTAAACTATATTTAGAATGGTTCATGCAATTTCAACCCTCATTCACAAAAATATAATCCAAGAAGGAGGAAACACCTGAACTTTAGATGGTCAGATAATTAACAAGGGAGTAGATCAAATCCTCCACAGCAAGAGAGAAAACCAAGTTTGGGGAATATGTTTCAGCAATATATGCAGAAAATTGATAAAGTACTCTAGCAAATTGATACAAATTTTCAAACTCGACATGTATATCTCAAGAAGTTGAAGACACAAATTGGTCAAATAACTCAACAACTTGTAGAACACCCATAAGGATCATTGCCAAAAAATACATTGATCAATCCAAAAAGCAAGTGTAGGCTATAATGTGAAGAGGCCAGAAAGACAAGAAAGTGAGGTAAAGATTGAAGCAGTCGAGAAGGAAGAAAAATATGCACCAATTACAATTGAGAGGAACAAAGAAAAGAAACACCAATAGTAAGAGCACCAAATCCAATGAAAACTTATATGCCACCAATTTCCTTTCTTCGACGATTGCAGAAGAAAAAGTTGGACAGGCAGTTCGAAAAGTTTCTGAAAGTTTTTAAGAAATTACACATCATCCCTTACATAGATAAATTAGCACAAATGTTTAGCTATTTCAAATTTTTGAAGGAAATTCTTTCCAACAAAAGAAAGTTGAAAGAACATGAAACAGTTTGCATGAAATGCAGCGCAATTCTCCTGAAGAAACTACCTCCTAAATTGAAAGATCCAGAGAGTTTCACTATATCTTGTACCATTGGTTCTAATTATTTTGAGCATTCATTATGTGATTTAGATGACAGATCCATTAAATGACCTAAGGAAATTATTGTAGATGTGGTGATAAAGGTTGATAAATTTATTTTCACAACAAATTTAATTATCTTGGATATGGAAGAGGATGCAAGCATTCTTCTAATCTTGGAAAAATCTTTTCTGGCCACTGGAAAAGTATTGGTTGATGTGTATAATGGAAAGATGATTTTTACATTAGACAATGAGTAGGTCATGTTCAATGTATTCAAGACAATGAAACATCCTTTGACTGCTGATACTTGTTGCTAAATTGATGTCCTTGATGAGCTTGTAGCTTATACCTTTGAAGCAAAACATCCATCAGATCCATATAAGGCTTGGATTGCATGGTCAAAATCAATTAAGTTAGAAAACCAGCAATGAAGGGATGTGCTTTACATTTGGCTGAACCACATATGGTTAAGAGAAGTTGACAATATAAGTCTCTTTCTACAAATCCATCATCGCCAATACCTTTAGTAGATAAGGCCCCAACTCTTGATTTAAAGCCTTAGCCATCACATCTACGCTATGCTTATTTGGGAGATTCCATTACTCTTTCGGTAATCATTGCCAATGATATGATGAGGAGAAAAAGAAAAAAATAGTAGAGGTACTAAAAAAACACGAAATAGCCATTGGATGGACAATCGCTGATATTTGAGGAATTTTCCTACTCTTTGCATGCACAAAATCTTAATGGATAATGAGTTAAAGCCATAGTGGAGGGTCAGCGCATATTGAATCAAACATTGAAGGAAGTAGTTCAATGAGAAGTACTAAAATTATTAGATGCAGAGATTATTTATCCAATATCAGGTAGCTCATAGGTGAGTCCAATACATTAGTGTCAGTGGGGAAGAATGAAAACAACGAGTTGATTCCAACAAGGCTAGTAACTGGGTGGAGAGTACGTATTGACTACCGGAAACTAAATAACGATACAAGAAAATATCACTTTTCATTACCATTTATTGATCAGATATCGGAAAGGTTAGCAGGTCACTCTCATTACTGCTTTTTGGACAGATATTTAAGGTGCAACCAAACCACATTGCTCCAAAAGATCGGGAGAAAACAATATTCACATGTCCCTACGGTACTTTTGCCATTAGGAGAATGTCTTTTGGTCTATGTAATGCACTTGCAACTTTTTAGCATTACATGATGGTTATATTCTCTAACATAGTTGAGAAGTATATCGAGGTATTTATGCATAACTTTTCAGTTTTTGGAGATTCTTTTAATAACTGCTTAGAACATTTATCTCAAGTATTACAACGATGTGAGGAAAGAAATTTGGTACTTAATTGAAAGAAATGTCATTTATGTTAAAAGAGGGTATGGTATTGGGACATCGGGTCTCTTTGCAGGGTATTGATTGAAAAGCAGCAACCACCAACTTCGGTTAAGGGGATTAACAGATTTTTGGGATACGTGGAGTTCAATAGCTCGTTCATCAAAAAAAATTCAAAAATACAAAGCCTCTTTGCAACCTATTGGAAAAAGATGTGTCGTTAACTTTTCTAGTTAGTGTCTAAATTCTTTAACACTTTGAAAGAAAAGTTAATAATTGTACCCATTATAGTTTCACTAGATCGGGAATTATGAGCCGTTTTAGGATAATGCAATGGAAAATTTTTTTATGTCATATAGTATGCCAGTAGAACCTTAACAGGAGCTTAAATTAATTATGCTACAACTAAAAATGAGATGTTAGCAATGGCATTTACCTTTGACAAGTTTCGTTCATATCTAATTGGGTCGAAGGTTATTGTCTACACAAACCATTCAACTTTGAAATACTTGTTTGAGAAGAAAGATGTCAAACTCCAACTGATTTGATGGGTGCTATTGTTCAAGAGTTTGACATAGAAATCCATGATAAAATCGGGACACAAAAACATGGAGCAATCACTCATCAAGAAAAGTTAACAATTGTAACAATTATAGTTGCACTAGATTGGGAATTATGAGTAGTTTTAGGACAATGCAATGGAAAGATTTTGCATGTCATACACTATGCCAGTAGAACCTTAACAAATGCTTAAATCAATTATGCTACAACTGAAAATGAGATGTTAGCAGTGGTATTTATCTTTGACAAGTTTCGTTCATATCTAATTGGGTCTAAGGTTATTGTCTACACATACTATTCAACTTTGAAATACTTGTTTGAGAAGAAAGATGTCAAACCCCAACTGATTTGATGGGTGCTATTGTTTCAAGAGTTTGACATAGAAATCCACGATAAAATCGTGACAGTAAAATAGGTAGCAATCACTTATCAAGGTTAGATCAAGCAGAGGAAGATGAGGTGGAGATTAATGAAGTATTTCCCAATGAGCAGGTAATGCAAGTGGAGCAAGTACCATGGTATGCAGACATTAAAAACTATTTAGTTAATGGTTATGTGAATCTAGACTTTAACCTATCAGCAAGAGAAAAAAGCTTGTCCATGACTCTAAATTCTATTATTGAGATGATCCACACTTATACTAAAGAGGGGCATATCAGATAAGCAATAAGTGTATGCCAGAAGACGAGATGAAATAAATTTTGGCACGGGTTCATGCTTTAACTTATAGAGGACATTTTGGCCCTACAAAAATAGCGGCGAAGGTGCTTCAATGCGATTTATTTTGGCCAGCATTGTTTAATGATTGTCACAGCTTTTGCGGATCATGTGATAGGTACCAACGAACGGGAACATATTAGCTCGTCATGAGATGCCACTAAACAATATATTAGATGTGGAAATATTTGATGTTTGGGGCATCAACTTTATGGGACATTTTTTCCTATCCTACAACAAGTGGTACATTTAGTGGCGGTAGACTATATATCAAAATAGGTGGAAGCTAAGGCTTGCCAACCAATGATACAAAGGCGGTTGTGGGATTCATTAAGAAGTACATATTTGATAGATATGGAGCACCTCGAGCTATAATAAGTGATGATGGAGCTCACTTTCGCAATCGAATAACCACACTTTATCACCCTTAGACAAGTGGACGGGGTGAGACTTCGAACAACCACACCTTTTCACCCTCAAACATATCTATTTTGGTGGGACAGAGGTAGTAAAACTTAGAAGTACATTGCACAAAGCACAAAATGAGACATGAAAGTGAGAATCATGTGAACAAATCATGAGTAGCTAAATTTTGTTGCACAAACTTTAAACTTATCCAATAAAATCCTTAACTAATATTCAAATAAAACTACTTTTTTTTCTTAATCAATTCGTCTTCCTGCTAATCATTTCATTTCATTTAGTATAATACAAACGCAACCCAACCAAAATCATGTACGTACAACATTTATTTGTAAGGAATAAAGAGTTCGCAGATGATATTTTCAATGCAATTTACGATTAAACAATAATGATTATTATTAAAAATGTAAACAAAAACTATCTCATAGGCAAGGGTACTAAATAAAAGACCAGTCTTGTTTATGTGTGAATGTATCTTAAAATAGAAAGATGATGCCATTGCTTTCAACGAATCTATCTCTTCAGTACAATAATCTTATTAAATTTTGTAACAATTCCCAACTACTTCCGCCCCCATCGGTTACCAAATGCTATTTTTTTTTTTTTTTATCCACTACCCAATCCTCACCTGCCACGTATACTCAAGGAAAATTTTGTTTCCATTCGACTTGCAAATATCTAAATTTTTCAAAAATCACTGACCTTTAGCTCGAAACTATAGATAAATCAATTAATTAAAGCACGGAATTGAATTTTCAGTAATTTTGATTTCTCATCAACTTTTCAAATCTCTAAGACTTGAACAATGAAATGTAGATTATGTTTGACTTGTGTTTGTGAATCATTTATAAACAAATGGTCCAAATATATTTTACGGGTATTACTTACTTATTTTTCACTCATTTTTATTTATTTGTAATAATTAACACTCGTCAATTATATGCTTTATTTTTAATTATTTTTGCTTTACCCATTAAATTTGTTTATCAAACACTCTTGTAAAAATGAATAAAGTCAACTATATAAAAATCTTGTCATTACTTTGTTCAATTTCGCTGATTTTGACCAATATGTTTTTCTTCTTGTTCGCTTTACTTTTGTGAATGAGAATTTGCTTGGAGTCTACAACACAATGCAAGAAGAATTCTAAGTAATCAAGCAATCAATTTTCTAATTTATTGAAGTTGGTTGCCATGTCACCTTAATTACTTTGTTTTCTTTTTTCTTTGGGTAATGATTAAAGTGGTGTGACATAATTTGCACAAGTTAAGGAAAGTACAAGAAGTTGGTGCCTTTTAAGGTTCTGTCGGCAAGGGTGGTTACGAGGTTGGGGTCGAGGTAGACGTGGATATTTTATCACCATTTGTCCATGGTCCCATAAAAAAAAACCCGTATGGCCCCAATTATTTGTCTGATTGAAATTATAATTTTTAGAATATTGTTTTATTAAAAAATATATGGTAAAAAAATTTGAATTTATATGTAATATTATTTTATTAAAGAATATGTGATAGATTAGAAGAGAACAAAAATGAACTATAATTTTAATAGAAATCAAACGAGGGTTATATTTTCTATGGATATTTTCTCACCATTTTAACCTAACTTGATTTGTTACATCACAGGGGTAAAATTCATTTCCACTGAAACTTCAGGAAAATCTCAAATGGGTCATAAATTTTAATTTATATGAATTAATAACTGAACTTCATTATTAGTTTCAAATCTCATTACCTGTCATTTAATATCCTAAATTGATAAAAATATATTTAATTGACAGGCATACAGTGACAGCCTTCAACATAATTACAATGTGGCAAGCCAAATTATTGCTGTGTCACTTCATAAAAGTTTTATAATTAACAATATCATTTTTATATTTTAATATAAGGACTTTTTTTATAATCTTCATTTTATCATTTTATTTTTAAAGACACCACATGTAAAAGTATACTACTCAACACCTGTTTGATTTAGTTAATCAGAATTTTAGTAGGTTTTGAGAAAATTTGTGAATTATACGAAATGTCTGATGGAAAAGTCGATAAAATTTGTGGATTCTTTTAAATGTGTAATTGAAAATGAGTTTTAGAAAATAAGGATAAAAAAAGGGCTAAGAGCAGTTAAACCTACGTATGGTGTGGCTCTTATAAAAATTCTATCAAATTTTGATCGAACTGAATGAGACTTCTTTAATAAAATAATATTAACCTGTATATTGACCGTTTAATTAAGGACAATAAGGTAGGTGTGCATCTAACCTCATACTATATAGAATTGGCAAGCAATGAATGACAAAAAGGAAATCTGAAACAAATTGGTTTCACAATTGAATTAATCAATTGTTGTGGCAGCGTCACGTGTTCGCATGGTATCACGCAAAATGACAGCAATGGGGCCAATTCAACGGGGAAAAAACAATTATTTTAGGAGAGAATCGCACCCAAACAAACGTTAAATAGTGTAGACCCAAGGAAGCTAGAAGAATGGGATTTCGAGACCTCGAATAATTTAACCAAGCCCTATTGGCCATGCAGGCTTGGAGACTACTCAATGCACAAGCATCACTTGTTGCACGGGTTTTAAAGGGAAGTGCTTAGGAAATTTGAATTTCATGTCTGCAATAGGGCTCTATAGTGCTTCTTTCCTCTGGCATAGACAATTAAACTAAAAGTTCAAAATATAATTCATTTAGATGTATTTACTGACAAATAGATTAACAGTATATCACATATCAGCTTTAAATGCTCCAACTCAAATTGACTTCAAGGAAGGACAATCCGCTAACATTATAATTGATAAATCGCAAGCTTCAAGTATGATTACATTCAATTCAAAAACGAAAATCTCCAAAAATGAAGCAAATAGTAGTATATTGGCATAACAATTTGTAAAATTCCATAAGAGGTTTAAGTAAATGAAATATTGAAAATTGAGATGATTTGAATAAGTTATGTAACATGGAAATATATGGAATCAAAATTAAAAAAATGACTACATTTTTATAATAACTAGTTCTTGCCCGTGCATGTGTTATTTTGAAGGTAATGTTAGTGTTTTAAATATATGTTCTAATTTCAATATTAGTGAAATTTCATTTACATTAATTTGGATGGTGTGGAAGGTAATATGTGTGTGTGTGTGTGTGTGTGTGTGTGTATATAT